>PVJA010032434.1:0-17347 GCA_004027025.1 Myocastor coypus | reverse complement strand
CAGAAAAAATAACAATTAGGAAACATGACATAATTGACCTGAAAAAAACACATAAAACATAGTAGATAATATAGTCCCATATAGGTGATAAAATTAAAACCTCTTTAATCTCAAAAACAAAGAAAAACAACTAGAATTGCACTCAGAGGACACAGACAGAAAACAAAACAAAACAAAAAACCAATAAAACACCACAAACAAAAAGCATTCTATATCATTTGTCATATACTTCCAAGTTAATAAATTTATATTTACATTTACACTTCAAGACCTTATCACATCAAAAGCCCAGTAGAGTTGAATTCATCTTCGTAAAGAATTTTTAAAAGCATTCATATTTTTAACTTTAATATACAATTTAAAAGAAACTGAATCATCTGTTTGAAATTACAAAAAGGATTTCAATTACCACTGTAGTTTAAGAAACATAATAAAGCTGGTTGCTATCTTTTTTTGATAGTTGGTATTTATTATCAATGATCAGGACAATTTTATATTGAAGTAAGTTAAATGTTCAAAAATATGCTCTAAGTGATATTCAAAAAGCAAAATTTTCTATGAAAACATGCTTACATACCTGCAATATGGGAGGTTTATGAGCTGTCAACACCTTAAAATAGCAAACCACAAAATACTCTAAATGAAGCATTCTTCCTTTAATTAGCCACAAAGCACAAAATTAAACTTTAAAAATGAATACACAGATGAGTGGAAACTTCTGAATGAAATTTCATTTCATGCATCTAATTTTCAAGGACGAGTAGAGTTATTCCAGAAAGATTAATTTTCCATTAAGATCAATGTGACAATACAACTGTGCACATAATGTATTTACAGCATAAAACAACTTCCAATTAAGTGTTTCAAATACAAAGAACAAGGCTGTTTGCCAGTTTCCAATTTAACTGATTAATCACAGGCTCAGTTAAGATTCTGACATAATTTACACACAAATAAATATTCATACAAATATCAAAAAATGAAAAGGAAAATGTTTTTCTAAGAAATATTTTAAGTAGAAATACAAACATGCACAATATTGTACTTTGTAAAACAGTCCTCACTCTCGGACAGGACTTGCCACAAATGTAGTAATAAGTAGTCTTTACAATCAGTTTTAGCAGAGTTTTGACATTTGCAACACGTATTTTCTACCTACCTTGAATGCTTATAAAGTTTACGAGGTCTACTCTGCAATTTCCGATCCCAGTTCTCCGGATCACTGGAGTTACTGTCATAGGGATGAGGCCGTGCTGCCATCCCACTTCAAGATTTGTCTCACTACTGCTCTGAAAGCACACATGTAGCACCCATAACCTACACGAAAGAGTAGTGTTCACCTTGAAATCTATCCCGGGTAGAATGAAACAGCTATAGAACTTTACATACTTGATATTATTATGACATTTTAAAGGGACAAATAGATCATAAAACACTAACCATACATAATACCACAAATTAGATGAAAATAAGCCACATATTTTAGGTGTTTTTCATTTCACTGATCTATTAAATGTTATTCCTATGCAACATATTAAAAATGTATTATTTGCTTTAATAAATATACTTAATTCCTGTTGGGGAAGGCCATGTTTCTAAATATCAGTATAGTATCAAAAAGATAAATAAAATAATAAACCATGAGAAATGAGTAAGGAAAATTTGGGTGCAGATATTCTACCATTATTAGAGTACTACACATCTGCCAATGGAGAAATTACCAGCGCATGTTCTCCTAATCAGTCTTAAGTGAAATTAATGAACATGTATTTTGCAATAACAGAAAATAAAGAATGTTCAGATAGAAACATTGTAAAGAAAATATTACATGTCAGACGTGCTAAGTTTGTGGCCTCACAGAATTAAGCAATGAAGTCACAAACCAAAGGAAGTCAGGAGAGTGTTACTAGGAATAAGAATAGTTCTCCATTTCCAACAGAGTCCCAAGTGGGTGACCACTGAGGCTTTGCCAGTAGCATTTTGTACTGCAAAATCACGACATGGGTACAATGTGAGTCAAACAATAATAATGAATGTAAAGGATTACAATATGTATAGTTGCTTAGCTAATATTAATCCTGTCTCAGTTATTCTTCTCATTGCTGGGACAAATACCTGACACTCAAAATGAAGAAAAGGTTTATTTAGCTCATGGTTACTGGAGGTTTCAGTACATACTTCGCTGGCTCCAAGGCAGAGAGGCATATGGCAGAGAGCAACCTCTCCTGGTGGTGGCAAAGAGCACAGAGCAAAGGGAATGGCAGCATCTCAGGCAGCTAGCTAGCCTCTCACCCTTCCTTATACTGTAATGCAAATTACCTACCTCAGGGCAAGTACAGCATCTACACCCACAATAATCAATCAAAACTCTAGAACCATGCTATGAACTGCCTGAGGCTTTGGGGGGACACCTATACTCAAACTACAACAAATCCGAAAGGGAAAGGAGCCACACACACCAAGATTGTGGCTGGAGGGAAACCTGCAGTGAGTCCAGCTAGGCATCAGACACACTGGAAAGGAGACCAGATGTTCTGTCACCCATCTGTGCTTCTTGCCTTCTGTACTGATTCCCACTCCCTCAAGAGAGCCAAATCTCTTTAGCTGTCTATTATATCTATGTAATTTAGTTGTCTATAATATAAGCTATTAGGGCTAGCCAGATAGCCTAGTGGATTAAAGTACCTACTCAGGCAGATGCAGGGGCCAGGGGAACCATCCTGGATCCCCTGCCCCCAGGGCCACAATAAGAAGGTAATTACGACTGAGCTTTAGGCAACTGGCACTGATGGTGGAACAGGCCTGTAATCCCAGCACTTGGGAGGCTGAAAAACAGAAAAGGATCACTACAAGTCTGATCCGTGTAGTGAGACCCTGTAGACCCTGTACTAAATACACTTAAAAAAAAAAAAAAAGGCAATTAAAAAGACCAATAGCCGGGCGTGGTGGTGCACGCCTGTAATCCCAGCACTTGGGAGGCTGAAGAAGGAGGATTGGTGTGAGTTCGAGACCAGCCTGGGCTACAAAAGTGAGCTCAAGGCCAGCTTCAACTGCATAGCAAGACCCTGTCTCAAAAAGGCAAAAAAAAAAAAAAAAGACCAATGATATATCATATTCACATCTGTCAATAAAACTATAGCATTACCACGTGAAAGCTATCCTGCCACTTGTTATACCCAATTGTCACAGGAATATAAGCATACTAAAAAAAAGTAAAAATCAAATTATTTCGGGGAAAATGTAACTATTTGCCTATATATTCTAGTATTTTTTTAGATGACTAAACTATAGATAAAACTAAATAGTTAAGAGGCAACTGACATATGTCATGCACTGTTTTGTAATGTCTGTTTCAACTTAATCACCCTCTGTGACTCACTGACATAAATTTTTTTGGACTTCATTTCTTCATTTAAGCACTTATGGAGCAGCTACTGTAATATATCAAGTGATCTGTAAGATGCTGAAGTAAATTAGGGATCATCCCTCAAATATCCAAGTAAGAGAGAAGGAAAAAACCTCTCATGGTTCCATAAGCCATCCACTTCTGTAACTCAGGCTCTTTCTCCTCTCCTCTCCTTTCCTCTTCTTCCTTTGTTATGGCTTATATCTAGGGATCCTCCCAAAGCCTCATGCTTTTTTAGAGGTAGCTGAATCTAGGGTGTGTGATGCTGGAAATAAGGGTGTGTAATTATTAAATCCATATTACCTTGGACCCACTTGATTATCAAATGAAACATCTAAAAACTGTGCATTAAATAAATCTTTTTCCCTTTCACTTCAGATGTCAATTTTGTTCTCAGCAATAAGAGGAAAGTAACTAAGATAACGCCTTCCTAACTTGCAGCACATCTACTCAAATTCTTGCAATTTCCTACCCTTTATTCTCATTAACTCTTGGTGTTGTTTAGGATTCTGTGATCTCTCTTCCCTGTTTGCTGGGTCCAAGAAGGCTGTAGACAAAAAGAAAACCTAAGAACATCAGGATTTACCTACTGCATACAATTTCTATTTTCATTATTGCTATCTGCATTGTTCAAAAGGCTCCTTGAATCAACAAACCTTGTTTCATCATCTTGGCCTCCCACATAAGCTAGGGTCATCTCTATTCATAAGTAAAAACTTTAACGTCAACCTTGATATATCTCATTTCCTCATATTAAGTCTACTTCAAAATTTTCTTTTGACGTTCACTTTTTATTCACAAACTCTTATCATTTAACAATAAGTATCTTGGCTGATCGTCGTACTATCATTAAACTGCACATCTGCACCATTATAATACCTAAAAATGTTTAGGGCACCATTTCCTATATCTAAACTCCTTAAAGTTACTTCAATATATATGTCATATTAGACAAACTAAAACGCCATTGTTTGGTTCTTACAAACTTAAAAAGCAACTGCTGAGCCAGCAAGATGGCTCAGTGTTCTAAAGCGCTTGCTTAGGCAACCGCAAGGACCATAGTTCAATCCCTAGCACCACATGCTGTGCCAGCCCCACCCCCAGGGCAGGCTGAGGCAGCCATGATATATATGTATATAATATAAAAATTTTATATATATATATATATATATATATATAAAATAAATAAATAAAATAAAATGAGCCTTTAATAACAAGCTTGGGCCCCTTAAAAAAAAAAAAAAAAGGCAACTTCTGGACTACTGGAAACAAACCATGTAGAAACCATCACTGTTCAATTCATTTTGATATATATAAAAATAAACAAGCTCTGAAAAATCTAGAGATATGTGAACAGAGGCTGGTAACAACTGAGCCTCACGGTTAGGGACACCAGCTCAACTGGGAGACTGCCCAGAGTGAAAATGAGATGAAGGTAATTCAGTCACTTCCCTTTTTCTTGATTAGCACTTTTTTAAAATAGGGAAGGTTTAGTTACAAGAGACTCTTCAAAACAACAATAGCATATGTAAGTACTCCCTCAGGCACTATTTTCAGGTAGCACCAACACATGATGAATGATCTGTAGAAATATTAGAGAAAAAAAGAAAAGCAATAGTGTAAGCAGAAAATTTATTCTCTTCTGCATCAATGAGCTAAGAAATTTATATACTTTCTTCTATTTAAAGCTTATAACAGCTGGGCATGGTGGCTCATGCCTGTAATCACAGTACTCGGGAGGCTGAGACAGGAGGATCGGTGCAGAGTTCGAGACCAGCCTGGGATACCAAAGTGAGCTCAAGGCCAGCCTGAACTGCATAGCTTGACCCTGTCTCAAAAAGACAAAAAAATAAATAAATAAATAAATAAATAAATAAATAAATAAATAAATAAAAATAAAGCTTATAACAAACCTATTTCATCTATGAGATCTCAGAGCTAAAGATTAAAATCCTAGTTTAACCAAAGCCCATGTTCTATGTACAAAGCTAAGGATACAGCAATTGTTTTTTTTTTTTGTCTTTTTGAGACAGGGTCTTGCTGTACAGTTCAGGCTGGCCTTGAGCTCAGTTTTGTAGCCCAGGCTGGTCTTGAACTCTCACCAATCCTCCCGCCTCTGCCTCCCAAGTGCTGGGATTACAGGTGTGCGCCACCACGCCCGGCTAGCAATTGTTATTTGTACTCCTTATTACTGTTTTAAACCTCAACCATCCTTGCTTTTGTACATCTTATTGAAATCTCAAGATAAACGTCACACAAGAGCTCTCCTGTTAGACTGAAAGTATTTTCATCTTCCAACTGGAAAGTAACTGAAGTGTGTTAGTTATGGGAGAAAAAGATTAAATAGTTAAGAAAAGAAACTGAAAGAGTTAAAGGCCGGGTGTGGTGGCACGCCTATAATCCCAGCACTCAGGAGGCTGAGGCAGGAGGATTGGTGTGAGTTCGAGACCAGCCTGGGCTACAAAAGTGAGCTCAAGACCAGCCTAAACTGCACAGCGAGACCCTGTCTCAAAAAGACAAAAAAAAAAAAAAAGAGTTAAGGATTGCCTTCAACTGGATAGGAAGCCAAATATCCAGAAGGGTGGATGGCAGTGACAAGGAGGAGTCAAGACCGGTGAACCAAATGTCCTAAGGTAACCTTCCCCATACGGAGAGTACCAGAAGGAAAAGCAAGCACCATAAATTAATGACTTGAGTATGACACACGAACACCTGAATGCTCACAAGTTAATCCCATTCTAAAGACTTCATAGGGGCCTAGATAGAAAAAATTCTGAACAAAAAAATGTGAGGATGACTTTGAAGTCTGAGACTCCCTGACCTTTGTTCTTCCCCATGATCAGAAGTACGCAATCAAACAAAAAGCCTGGGGCAGCTACTCCTAGCCTATCCACTGCCCACTACATCAGAAATTGCTTCTGGGAAGACTAATCATAGATAAGAAGAACAAAAGTAATTTTTTTTTTTTTAAACAACTGGTTCAAATGTCACAGACTGCACTCCATTTATCTTCGTTTTAAACTTTATTTTATTTATTAATTTATGTTATGGCTGGTTCAGCCTGCCCTGGGAGTGGGTCCGGCACAGCATGAGGTGCTGGGGATCGAACTGCAGTCCCTGAGGTTGCCTAAGCTGGCTTAAGCAGGCGCTTTAGACCACTGAACTATCTCTACGACCCTTCCATTTATTTTTATACATCTTTATCCCTAGGGTAGTTAGGAGAAACTACTGTATCTTCAAGCCAGTAAAATATTTTATAAATATATGGCCATGTTTTATATTTTATAAATATATGGCCAGATATATGGTTATATATCTGCATAAAATACCACATTTTTCAACAAGAAAATCACTTTACTATGAAGAGTAAGCACAGGACACAAGTAACTGGGAATAGTAAGAATCCACCCTAAGTACTTCTCTGGAAAGAAGGTACCAAACACTTGTTAAATAAAGAAAACCATTCCTAAAATCAAAGATCTTTTTTTCATTTTTAAGCAGTGCTAGATACTGAACCCAGGACCTAAAACATTGTAGTTGTTAATTAGGCATTGAACAGCAGAGTGACATTTCCAGCTTATGCCATAAATTCACAGGAAATGGTTTTCATCAGTTCTGGTACCTTCGGAATGGTTCACACAAAGCGCACTTCTTTCAGCCGGGGAGCTTGGTATTTCAATTGAATTCTGGTACCTTTCTCTTTGGTTCCCTTTGTTTTTGATTGTTTTCTTTGATGTGCCTACTATCTTCACTTTCAGACTGCTTAATGGGTTCAATATGCACATTAATGCTCTTGGCAAATATAGTACCCTTTTTTAAATTTAATTTTATGTATTTGGTGCAGGGTCTCACTATGCAGCTCAGACTCACAAGTCAAGACTCATAGTGACCCTCCTGTCTTCAGCCTCCCCAGCGCTGGGATTTAAAGGCATAAACCACCATGCCTGGACTCATCCACCAGCTCAAAGCACCCGAGGGGCAAGGCCAGCACAGCATGCTGGACCAGGGATCGAACCCTGGTCTCTGTGTTTGCCAAAGCTGGTGCTTAGTCCATTGAATGATTGCCGGCCCTAGTACAAAACTCTTTAACTTAGTTGTCTGCAACAATGCCAATAGCATGCTGGGTAACACCATAGATTCTTCAAGTTCTGCCACAATAACATTTGTGTGGCACTCCCTTTTAAACTGCACCTATTTCTTTGATGCCTACGTAGATCTGCATTTATGTAGTCAAAGGAACAATTTATCTTTTCTAAAAGCCTAGAGAATATATACATAGAGTTCCTCTCCCCTTGCCTTTTCTGTTCATCATTTTTGGCAAATTACTGGAAGATGATGGCACTGGCTAAAAACGTATCTTTACTTTTGAGACAGGAATGACAGCCTCTCTAAGCATTTAGCATTACACGTGCATCATCTGGCCCACCCACCATGAGAAGGCACAGACTAGTTTAGGAACACCTATCACCTAGTCTTCTTTCATGCCTTACCTGCACTGTCATGGCTGCCTCAACCAATTTAAATTGCTTATCTTTCATGATCATTTTGATTTGGGGGAAGATTCAGAAGTTGCAGAGCACCAGTTCTGGTAACTAAGGTGGATGGTGACACCTCATGTTGGCACTCAGGAGCAACTATCACCTTTTTTTTTTTTTTTTTTGCGGGACTGGGGATTGAACTCAGGTCCTTGCGTTTGCCAGACAAGCACTTATTCTACTGAGCTATCTCCCCAGTCCTTATCACCATATTTTTAACATGCTTTATAAAAACATGGAGGATATCTTCAAAGTGAGGAGTATTTTGACAGGGATTGATGGCACTGTGTCTTTACTATAGTAAATTTCAAGAATTTAAACATTCCTTGTATTTTTCAATCACCCTCTTCTCTTATATACAAAATAATCACTGTGAAAGTTTTGAAAATTTTCTAGAAAATGTTTATAATTTCCTCATGATGGTTAACCCACTTTAACTTTTCCAATGAAGTATAATATAAACCCATAAATTCACGTGAATTTCAGTTTTAGAAATACAGTATCAAGAACTGGAGGACCAGACCTGGGACATAGCTCAGCAGCACAATGCCTGGAAACCACAAGGTTGAGTTTGATTCCTGATACAAAAAAAAAAAAAAAGCCAAAACCAACAGAACTGGAGGACCTTAAGGGACTATTACACCTTATAATTATGAAAGGTGAAAGACAGGTAGATGCAACTTTTTTTACAAAATGATAATCAGAAAGATGAAAAGAAAATTCTCACAAACACAGCCAGATAATGTGATCATAAATTTTAATTCCATAAAACAACTATTTAAATCTGGATAGACTTTTTTTTTTTTTTTTTTTTTTTGTCTTTTTGAGACAGGGTCTCACTATGCAGCTCAGGCTGGCCTTGAGCTCACTTTTGTAGCCCAGGCTCGTCTCGAACTCACACCGATCCTCCTGCCTCAGCCTCCCCAGTGCTGGATAGACTATTTTTAAAACACTAGAATGTGTTCAGAAGCAAACAGTAATGAAAGAAAAGTTTATCCTTGAAAAGCTGTACAGGAAAGGACAGAACTATAATTTTAGTTCTAAGTTTTTTCTTTTCATTTTTTGTTGAATAACTTTCTTCCCCACCCTTCACAAATTCTGACAGAAATCAGGTAGCCATACAGCTTAAAATGGTAAAGAAAACTTCAGGGATAGAAGTGTAGGTGGAAATTTAAGGCAGAAATTTACTGCAAGGAAAGAATCACAAAGAAGTGAGACCCAAAATCTGACCATAAATTACTCAAATCCCGAGCTGACAGCTGAATTACACATGTATGTGGGAGGAGATCCGAGGCAGTCTGGAAACAATGTTGTAAACCACAGAAGAATCTATCCTTAAAAACTATGTGAGATCTGAATTTGATTACTTACTCAGTCTATTCCCTAACCATACATGGCTCAAGCAGCAGAACAGTGAAGCCCTTATTTCAGAAGAGTCTACCATGCAAAGGAGAAGTAGAAATTAAAAAGGAATTCCTAGGGCTGGCCAGATAGCTCAGCAGACTACAGTGCCCACCTAGGTAGAGCGCAGTGGCTAGGGTTCCATCCCTGGCACAAGTGGTGCAGGCCCTGCCCCCATGGCGTGCTAAGACTGTGACAGAGACTGGGCATGGTGGCACATGCCTCACTTCCACTGCTTGGAAGGCTAAAAACAGGAGGATCACTGCAAGTCTGATCTACATAGTGAGTAAATCCTACACTAAATACATTTTTTTAAAGTAGCCTCAAAAAGGAATTCCCAGCTTCCCAGTGGTGACTTTCTGCTGCCCACAGGTGCACTAGCTCTTCCACCCTAGAATCATGGCCCAGTTAGTCCATAACCTTGTGGAGAAGGCCCCAGCGCTAGTGACTGTTGCTGTGACCTATTCCAAGCCTCAATTGGCCACATTTGGCATTATGCCCAAATTAAGTAGATTCCTTCAACCCCTGCTGAGACCCTGCAGCTATCCAGAGCCTGAAAAAAAATAGTTCATAGTGCTCAAACTGGTAGCTTCAAACAGCTCACAGTAAAGGAAGCTGTGCTGAATGGTGTGGGGGCCACTGACATGTGGCTGTGGTTTTATATTGGAGAAATCATAGGTAAGTATGGCATCATTGGCTATGATGTTTGAATGTCTAACATGATTATACTGGATTTAGTATATGAGTGTTCTAATCACGTGTGATTAGAATTATCTGCTCTTTAAATGTGATGTGTCAAAAAAAAAAGGAATTCCAGAACAGATTCACAGATAGGCAACTCCAAAATATGAATATAATCTGCCTAAATTATTGACTATCATCAAATTACAAACGTGCAAAATGGCCTGCCCTCTATTCTGCCTTCCAGGAGACCAAGCCAATAAAGAACAATATAATGTCCAGATTTCAACCAAATTTATGAAACATGAGAAGAAATAAAGACAGTAAAACATAGTCAACAAATATATATTTCAAATGGGCTGTTGATTTAGTAAAGCCTGTAAAGGATACATAAAAAATTAAAGTATATACAAAGAACTAAAAAAGCAAAACAGTAATTTCAGGAGAGAAGTGAAAATTCAAACTGCTCCCCAGTACAGAAAGAATGAAAGAAATTGATAGTTACAACAGATAGAAATGAAAACAGTTGCAGACACAGGTGGTACAAAATCTAATGACACAATAATACCATAATGTAAGTTCTAAGGTAATGTTTAGAAATATCACATAAAAATGATACAGTTGCCTGTAAGGAAATGGTAGAATGAAAGGCGAGCTTAGTTTTCATAGTATCCCCTCTTACAGCATCTGAATTTTCTACATATTTTTTTTCCAATGATTAATGCTGAATTCTATAATAAAGTATTTGGGGTAACTTTGTAATAGAAATTTTCTTCTTTATTTAATTTTATGGTTTAAGTAGAGTTTTTATATTGCTTATATATGTCACTATGCAAGCAGTGAAAAAATGTTTCTACCATGTTCCCTGTGTAAGACCTTGAGGACAAGAGCAAAGTACAGTTCATAAGGGGCCCAGGAGACAGCTCAGGAGCACAAGTGCCTGCCTGGCAAGTGCAAGGTCCTGAGTTTGATCCCCAGTTTCCCTTCCCAAAAAAAGTATAATTCATGTTTGTGTTCTCAGTTTAGTATCATTCATATATAATCATTTGTTTTAATTTATTAATTCAAATTAATATTAATTTGAATATTAATTCATTTATACGTTTTAATTAATTCAAATGAAAAGAAACTAAAGGACATTTTATTTAACATGATCCACTAATGCAAAGGAAGTAAAAATCATTAAATTTTTAATGTCAATAGTTGCTCTCAGGAAATATATATCAGTAAAAAAGAGGAAAAATATAACACCCATTGGAAAAAAAATGGAAGATATTACAAAATGAACATTATGTTCCCCCAAAATACTCTCCTCAAAGATGCCTGTTTACTTCACATAGAAACCCTTTCAATATCAAGGCTTATGATTTGTTGAAGTTATAAGTAATACTTTTATAAATTTTTAATAAAATTTTGTTGACTTCTTAATGTACTAATAATACTTGAAATATTTTACTTTTTTAACAGCTCAGTAAGCATTTGAAGCTCTTTTCAAATCTTCAGCATTTACAAAGACCTATGTTACATGTCTAGCGTTACAAATAACTATGTATCTTTCATAGTGCTGAGTTCTTAAAATTCACTGAAAGATACAAGCATGTGATTTTTAATAATCTAAAGAAATATATTAGTTTTCTGTGCTTGTGACTTACCTAGTTTACTATGACTAGTTTTGTCTTCAAAACCAAAGGTATCCTAACTGAAGCAAATCACCTTGACATATTTAATACAGTAAAGCTCTTACAAGCTGCTGAAGTACCTAAGTCAAAGGAGATTACATGCAACTCCTAAGAAGCAACACTATAAACAAAGTCAAGCTCTTAAACTGTAGTTTCTCTTCTTCCTTCATAACAATTTATACTATGCAATTTGTTCATAAAACCTGTGCTGCTTCATTTTGATCTATTCATTTCTGTCAGATTTCTGCCTGTTTATCTACCATGAATAATAAGCCAAGTAAGGCTCTAAGTGATTAGAGACTACAGCACTTCCCAACTGATGGTACTGTTGCCCAACTCTGTATAATGGAAATGTTCTATATACACACTGTTTGAAAAGTAGCCACTAGGCACATGTAACTATTAGGCACATAATATGTGGCTACTACAAATGAAGGATGAATTTTTAATTTTCCTTTCCAATTAATTTAAATTTAAATAACCACACACGGCTAATAATTACCACATGTGCTAAAACAAATGAAGCACAGTAACAGAATCTTTACCACCAAAGTTATTTTTCCTTTCAAGTACTTATTTTAAGGAATCTAGAATTTGTCCTGAGGTCCAGGGATATACCTCAGTGGCACAGGGCTGCCTGGCAAGCACAAAGTCCTGAGTTTGACACCCACTATCAAAATAAGCAAGCAAAGTTTGTCTAATTATTCAATTACACAAGAATATTTA
Organism: Myocastor coypus; assembly: GCA_004027025.1. NCBI lineage: Eukaryota > Metazoa > Chordata > Mammalia > Rodentia > Myocastoridae > Myocastor > Myocastor coypus. The sequence goes on along the minus strand of PVJA010032434.1, from coordinate 4,919 downwards.
GTTATTAAAGATAACGGGATTATAAAACCACAATACTGAAAGTACTTTAAAAGTATTAATGCTGGGGCCCAGAGGGATGGCTCAGTGGTCTAAAGCGCCTGCTTGGGAAAGCTTGGGCGGCTTCAGGGACTGCAGTTTGATCCCCGGCACCATATGCTGCGCCAGCCCTGCCCTTGGGGAGGGCTGAGCTGGCCATAAAAATGAGTGAATAAACAAAGATTCTGAAAGAAGAAAATAAATAAATAAATAAAATTTTAAAATTCTTTAAAAATAAAAATATTAATGTTACCATTTTTTTAAAGAAAAAAACTGAAGTACCAAAATGAATAAACAAAACAAAAGCAAATAAAGTCTGCCCTGAGACAAAATACTTACACAGAAGCACTCTTACTGTTTTTGTGACTTAGTATTCCTGGTAGTGTTCCATTTTAATACAAATTGTTATCTTATATTCAATGATCTCTGAATTAAAGCTCATTCCAATAACTTGCCTTAATATAAGAGAACCAACACATAAAGCTGAATCTACAACTCTGTAGTCAAATTGTGTTTTTTCAACCATGATATTGCCTCTCAAATTTAATATACAACTCATAAAAATGCCAGAGATAGTGAACCTTTTAGAAACTAGTGTCTATTTTTGTTGAAAAATGATGAGATTAAAAAATATTATTGGTTAACTATTTGAGCAAAAGATCCTTTCCTTCCTAACACCTTGTCTCTCCCAAATTCCACATTGCTAAAAAGATCATCTTTACTTTCCTAGTGAATAATGTTCAACAGTAGACTTGAACTATGGACACAAAGATATCACATCAGTATTATGTATACATGTGCACTTATGCACACATTAATGGAAATGAAAAAATATAATAGAAAAGTTTCATTTTCTTCATGCCACATAATGACCAAGTTTTTCACATATATCCTAGAATGTAGTATGTGCAACCCACTAGAGGAAACACTTAAGAAAACACTTCAGTGATTTGTAGATCTATTATTCTAGTTTCAGCCTTTCTACTAACAGGTATCCCTTAGTAGTAGAGCACTTGCTTAGCATAAAAGGTCCCAGGTTTGACATTTAGCACTAAGAAAACAAACAAACAAAAAAAAAGTAAAAAAATAAAGAGCCAAAAAGGGCAGATTTGTACCACTTGCTTTTTGGATGTGAGAAATATCCAATTTAAAACCAAAATGAAACAATTACCTTTAAAATAATTTAGTTCTATTTATGCCTATCTAAATATAAGGGAAATCATAAAATATGTTGGTTGCATTTCCATGCCTGAGACTCTTAAGCATCTAAGTTTTAGAGTGAATTTATTTTATTACATGGTATTTTAGACACAGTGTCTCACAATTTAGTTGAGGCTGGTCTTGAAATCAAATCATAGCCCACGTGGGACTGGAATTTGCTGGGATCCTCCAACCCTAGGCTTCCTACTGCTGGGATCACAGGTGTGCAGCACACCATACTTGGCTTCAGTTTTAGAATTTATTTTTAGGCTGACATTTAATGTGGTTTATAAAAAGAAAACTCAAGATAATTCTCTACTTGGCCCGGCAGGATGGCTCAGTGGTCTAAAGCGCCTGCTTGGGAAAGCTTGGGTGGCTTCAGGGACCGTGGTTGGATCCCCGGCACCACATGCTGCACCAGCCCTGCCCTCGGGGTGGGCTGAGCCGGCCACAAAAATGAGTAAATAAACAAATAAAGGTTCTGAAACAAGAAAAATAAATAAATAAAATAATTCATTTAAAAAAAAGATAATTCTCTACTCATCTGCTATAACCAATAATAATAACTTTTAAAGGAAATAATCCAAATTAATAACAAAATGTTCATATTGTTTAGAAGTAGAACACACTATCCCAATAGGCAACTTTTTCAGCACTACACAATCTCTTTTCAATCCATTCTTACTTCCCTCCTATTCTACTGGGGCATTCAAATTACACAGAATACAAATATCAGTCAATAAAAGAATGCCACCATATGGGGCTGGTGAGATAGCTTAGCGATCTAAAGCACCTGTTAAGCAAGTGCGGTGGAGACTGTGGTTCAATCCCTAGCAACATATGCAGCACCAGCCCTGCCCTCAGAATGGGCTCTGCTGGTCACACACACACAGAGAGAGAGAGAGAGAGAGAGAGAGAGAGAGAGAGAGAGAGAGAGAGAGAGAGAGAGAGAGAGAGAAAGAAAAAACACTCATCAGCATAAAAAAAATTGTTTGATGCTTACTAAAAGAAAAAGCTTTGCAATTTCTAGTGGAAAATTCATGCTGACAAGGCTGTGAACAATCATTTGAACTTGTCCTCTTCAAATGAGACAAGTAGATGTGAATGTGAATTAATTGATGGATATTTCAAGACCACTGTGGATAGAGAAGGGAAAAACAAAGTACTAACTAATACACATGTATCATTTTACTGTTTACATACTTTCTCCCCCCTAGAGAGGTTCTCATTATATAACCCAGCCTGACCTCAAACTCATGGGGGATCCTCCTGTTTCAGCCTCCCAAATGCTGGAATTATAGATGTGTGCTACCACAACTGGCTTTTAAAGCATTTTTATCTATTTTATTTTAACCTTAAATTCTCAACAGCTATGTTCTATATGCATTTATCATGTAAGGAAACAAAGACTGAGAGAGGGTAATAACTTTAATGTCACGAGAGCAACAGTTGCCTTTAAACTTAAAAGAATCCCAAATAAAGCATCTCAAATTTAAAAAAGTATGATTATAATTTCAAATGACCATAGAAAAATATTACTCATAGTTTCTAACCAGGTAGTACTGCAATCAAGTGATTCACCATAATGGACTCATCACCAGCTAAATACTAAATGTTAATTTTAGTTTGTGACCAAAAACACTAATAGATCACTCATTTCAACTACAAAGATAAGAAAAAAAAAGCTACCAGTTCCCTGTACACTCTGAATTCCACATCAATTCAGCTATTGGAGAAATATGTGGATTTTTTTCATTATACCCCCAAAATGCAGTATAGCAACTATCTGTACAGTTTTTACATTGTATTAGGCATTATAAGTAACCCAGGGGATGAGTTAAGTATATGGGAAGATTTAGTGTATAGATGACATGAAAATACTACCCTATTTTCTATAAAGGATTTGACCATCTCAGGATTTTATAACCTTGAGGGAGGTGTCCCAGCAACACTACCCTCCTCCGATAGTGTGGTACAACTATACCTTGAAGTCAGAGGCTGTTATGGTTTATATCTAGATGCCACTCCTCAAAGCCTCATGTGCTCTCAGGTGGGGCTTTTTGGAGCTGGCTGGATCTAGCATCTGTGGTGCTGGTATTTATGCCTGATTGGAGTTAGTGTAGTTCTGGGCATGCATAATGGAAAGGCCCCAGAGTAGCACCAAGCAGAAGGCTTGTAGCCCAGATGAGATGAAAGAGAAAGGGAAGCTAGCTTCACTGCTGCTTCTGCTGCTTGCTGCCTGTCCCTGCCTTGCTGTGGACTGTTTCTCTTCTGCCATGACCCTGTGCCATGCTGCCCTGCTTTGGAGCCACCAATGAACTGAAACTTCCATAAATTAGAACTGAAATAAACCTTTCTTCCTTTAACTCATGGATGGTGGACATTTTGTTCTGGTAATGAGAAAAAAAAAGTATCTTACAATTTTTTTAAAAGATAATGTAATTAAGGGTCAGTGAGATACAGCTCACCGGTCTAAAGCGCCTGTTGAGGCAAGCTTAGGCAACTGTAGGGACCACAGTTCTATGCCCAGCACGACATGCTGTGCCGGCACCACCTCTAGGGCACACTGAGCTGGCCATAACATAAAGTTTAAAAAAAAAGATAATATAATTAAACTATTAGTAGGATTTTTTAAAAAGAGCTCTTACCTGACATAAGTCACATCTAAAATAAAGTCTTTGTTCCTTATGTTCTACTATTTCAAATACTAGTTAAATATTCCTTATCCAATCATGTTTGGACTAGAAATGTCTCAGATTTTGGAGTTTTGCACATTCACAGTATTCTTTTTTTTTTTTTTTTTTTGTAGTTTAGGTGACTGTCTACAGAGACAGGGTGTTCATGGTCTCACTACTAGATCAGATTCATAGTGATCCACCTGTTTACAGCCTCCTAAGAGCTAGAATTATAGGCAGCAGCACATGTTCAGTCTCAAATGCCCTCAGTGTACCCAGGGACAGGGCCGGCATGGCATCCTAGGGATCAAGCCTGGCCCCTGTATCTGGTGCTTTAATCTGCTGAGCTATTTGACCAGCAATTTATAGTATTTGAATCAACTCTACCTATTAAACATTCCTAATCCAAAACCTGGAATCCAAAATTCTCAGCTTGTGCTATTCCATTGTCTACATTTAACATTTACCAACTTCGTAATTTACTTCTGAATAGTATCTCATTGAATTCTGTTTTCCTCCTATTTTTGAGTTGTATTTTGCTACCTCCTTAGCAAGGTATGTGTGAGTCTCAAAGTAAACCAGGAGATATCATAACAGAAATACATTAGCTTGCTGGGTATGGTGGCGCACACCTGTAATCACAGCACTTAGGAGGCTGAGGCAGGAGGATTGGTGCAAGTTCGAAACCAGCCTGGGCTACAAAAGTGAACTCAAGGCCAGCCTGAAGTGCATAGTGAGACCCTGTCTCAAAAAGACAAAGAAAGAAAGAAAGAAAGACATTAGCTTGAAGCCCCAAAAATATGCCAGTAAGAGAGAATATATATACTCATAAAGGATGAGTATCCTTATCAGAAATGCTTGGGACCAGAATTTTTTCAGATTTCAGATTGTTTCATTTGTTTTTTGTCTTTTTGAGACAGGGTCTCACTATGCAGTTCAGGCTGGCCTTGAGCTCACTTTTGTAACCCAGGCTGGTCTCAGCTTACACTGATACTCCTGCCCCAGCCT
>PVJA010032433.1:0-24174 GCA_004027025.1 Myocastor coypus | reverse complement strand
GGCCCTCCACACGACAGGCAGTCTGCCCTTGTCCACATTCTGTTCTTTGAATGCACCAAGAGGTCTAAGAATGCTCCGCTGATAGTGCTTTACTCTTCAGATCAGTGCTTACATTCACACAGAGCAAGAGTCAATCTTCTGTGTAGCATCTCCCAGAAGAACCCTGTTTCACTGCTGTTGAGCGCTTGTTGAATGACCTATCTTATGGCCTTTGTGAATTCTGCTAGTTCTTTCTAGTAGGCTTCTGCCGCAGCCTTGTCAGAACTGGAAGCCTCACCATGTCTTATCACACTGTGGACACCATTGCTCTTGTACAACTTACCAAATCACCCTCTACTGGATTTAAATTCATCACTTGCTGCACTTGTAGAGTGACTTTCACTGTGCAAAGTCCTGGATTCATTCTTTCTTTCTTTCTTTTTTCTTCTTTCTTCAGCTAACACAGAAGAGATGATTTATTGTAAATACTTTATACTCACCCAAAAGTGAGAATACAAGCAGTCCAGAATGCTACAGGTCCAGGGCAAAAACCAGGGGCCTGCTTAGTTTGCCTGGTGGAGCTCTCTTTGAGATAGTCTTGGTGATCAGATGATAATGAAGTTCTCATCCATTGAGACATTCTAGACAGCATGCAGTCCAAAACTTGTACCAGCCTTGTCCGCCTCCAGCATTATTTATTTCTGCTCCTTTGGCCTCCATGCATGTAGGAGCTATTTTACTTGGACCTCTGTCTCATCTTCCTTCTTCTTTTTTCTTTAATTTATTTTTTTTTTCTTGTTTCAGAACCTTTGTTTGTTTATTCACTCATTTTTTATGGCCAGCTCAGTCCACCCCGAGGCACAGGGCTGGTGCAGCAGTGCCCAGGGATCAAACCGCGGTCCCTGAAGCCGACCAAGTTCCCAATCAGGCGCTTTAGACCACTGAGCCATCCCGCTGGGCCCCTCATCTTCCTTCTTTTATGTTTAAGTCTGTGCATTTGCTTCTACTTCCACTTGGCTCTCATGGTGCAGAGGTTTCTAAGAAGATGGTGTTAAAGTCCTGGATTTTTCATAGATCATAGTTGCACTGATGTTATCACCTTCCAGCTATTTCTCATTCAACCACACCAACAAATGTCTTCTTATCTCTTCCAGCACTTGTAGCCTCTACTTGGTTAACACTCACTCCATTTGCCAACTCAGCTCCTTTGGTGACGTCTTTATTCTTTGAAACAGCCAAGATTGTTTATTTCAACGTCTTGTACTCAGGTGCTAGGTCAGTCACATGAATGCTACTCTTATGCTTTTCTGCAGTTTCCTTCTTTAATTCAGTGGTTACTCTCTCTCTCTCTCTCTCTTTGGTATTTTAGGGAAGGGTCTACAGGATGTTCAGGGTCTCCCTACTAGATCAGACTCATAGCAATCCACCTGTTTACAGCCTCCCAAGAACTAGGATTATGGGCACACACCACCACGCCCAGTCTCAATTGCTGTCTCAGTGTGCCCTGGGCTGAGAACCCCCGGCTCCTATACCTGCATGCAGGTGCTTAAACTGTTGAGCTATTTGGCAGGCCCTCAGTGGTTATTTTCTTGCAGACCTTCTTCTTACCATTCTTGCTCTGTACTTTCTGGTTACCTTTAGTACCACTCTACATGTTTTTGTGACCTTCACAACTGCCCTACCCTTTCTTTGGAGCCATTGGATTGAACAGCACTGTACAGCACTGTCTGTGCAAACATGCACCGAGAAGATCTTCACAGCAGGAGTGCCCAGGTCTGCTGTGGCTGCAGTGTTGACCAGAAAGAGATATGAGCACATGTCAGAAAAAGAAAGATAGCTGCCATTGTGTCTTCCACTGACATGGCATTTGAGAATGGAAGTAAAATTTCTCAGAAGGCTTTGGTTCATGAACTGAATTGCTCACAAATAGAAGGCCCTGTTACCTGGGGTATTACTGTCTATAAAGTGATGGAGTGGGGCCGGCAGGATGGCTCAGTGGTCTAAAGCCCCTGCTTGGGAGCTTGGGCGGCTTCAGGGACCGCGGTTCGATCCCCGGCGCCACATGCCAACCCTGCCCTCTGGGCAGGCTGAGCCGGCCATAAAAAATGAGTGAATAAACAAACGAAGGTTCTGAAACAAGAAAGAAAATAAAATAATTAAAAAAAAATAAAGTGATGGAGTATTTCTGTATAACATTGGTGCATGCTCTGCTATACTTTAAATCATCTCTAGATTACTTAAATTACCTAATGTGATGTAAAATGGTATGTAAATAGTTGTTGCATTCTTGAAGTAATTATGACAAGAAAATGAGTGTGTGTATGTTCAGAATAGACTCAGTGGTTCCAATATTTTAAATCTGTGCTAGGTTGGAACCCTGGATGTACATTGCATAGACACAGAGCACTAACTCTGTGAGTGTGGGTATGTTTGTAGAGTCCTCTTCAGGGCTAGTGCTATACTTAATATTGGACATTAAAAGGAGGTGTTGGTGGTAGAAGCTGGTGATCACTTAACAGGATGGACAGGTCTACATACAGTAGCATTACTTCTTTTTATGATAATAGTATTTATTTATTTTTTAAAAGAATTTTTAAATTTTATTTGTTTATTTTTTTCTTGTTTCAGAACCATTGTTTGTTTATTGACTCATTTTTATGGCCAGCTCAGCCCTCCCCGAGGGCAGGGCTGGCGCAGCTTGTGATGCCGGGGATCGAACTTTGATCCCTGCAGCCGCCCAAGCTTTCCCAAGCCGGGGCTTTAGACCACTGAGCCATCCCACCGGGCCTGATAATAGTATTTAATAACAGCATTTGTAAGTATAAATTTACTCAAAGACCTATCTGGAAGCTACTGCTTGTTGGATAGGTTAATGAATAACACTAAATGTGCCTGTCCTAGAAAATGTTTCCAGACCCATCACTTCTGTGGTAAAGACAGGCCTCGGACTGAGGAGGTGGGCAGCTTGCTTCTTCTGTAGCGAATGTTCTTTCATTTAGGTTCTCAAGCCAGATGAATGCGTGGCAGCTTCCAGTCCTCAGCCCCGCTCCTGGGATCTGCTGCCAGCTCTGACGCTGCGCTTCAGCACTGTCCCGCAAACCTGATCCTGGGTCAGTACTGCTGCAGGATTTGAGCCAAAGGTGGTCAGTGGAGCCCCTGTGCAGCAGGCCTTTGGGTGACTCAGGGGACCTCCAACACTGAGCTGCTGGATCCTCTGCCAATCTGCAGCCCACCTTTGTGGGGGTGCCCTGCTGCTCCCAACTCCTGTCTCCTGCACTGAGCGGGCCATCTGAAACATGGAGGAGGAGCAAGAACTTGGAGTTCTTGGGGTAGTAGCTCCCACCTACTCTGCACAGATTTTTTAAAAAATATACCTGGTACAGGGTCTTACTATGCAGCGCAGACTCATAGTGATTCTCCTGTCTCAGCCTCCCCAGCACTGGGATTACAGGTGTGCACCATCATGCCCAGACTTGGTGGCCGGCTCAGAGTGCCTGGGGTTGGGGCTACCATGGCATGTGGTGCCAGGGATCTAACCCTGGTCCTTGAGCTTGCCTAAGCAGGTACTTAGTCTGTTGATCTATCTTGCCAGCCCTTACTCTATAGAGATTTTAGCATCCTTCATTACTTTTTTGAAGTTTTATTTTTAAATTATTATTGTTATACTTTAATATATTTAGGTCAAGGTCTACAAGGTCTAGGTGTCCATGGGACTCATAGTGATTCTCCTCTTTGCAGTCTCCCAAACACTGGGATTACAAGCAAGGGCCACCATGTCCAGTCTCAATCTCTTTCTCAGTGTGACCTGGGGCTGGGACCAGCAACAGCATGGCAGGGATTGAACCTCAGCTGCTGCACTCTGCCTGGGCAGGTGCTTTCATCCACTGAGTTTCTGGCCAGCTCTACTTTGTAATACTGGGGTTTGAGTCCAGGGCCTCATGAACATTAGGCAGGTGCTGTACCAGCGAGCTGCATCTCAGTCCTGCACACACATTAATCTTCAAAAGTTGCTAGACTCAAAAGCAATTCAACTTGAGCTAAACAGAGCAACAGGAAAACCTAGGTTCAGTCTTGTCTATGTTATGAAGTTTCAGGGCAGGACTGAAAACTCCTCAGGCCTCTGTGTGTTCATCTGTGTAGTATGGAGAAGAGGGGTCTAAGCAGAGATGCACTAGCAGGCATCGACCCTTAGAAGTTCCAGGGAGAAGAATCCTCACGCTGGTCCTGTGTGTGGGTAGAGAAGGCAGAAGTTACAGGATTTTGACCTCATTGATGATGGAGGAACTTTCTAATAAAGTTTTCCAAAGGCAGACCAGTCTACTTCATAGGATGATACGTTCAATAACACCAGACATATTTGCGCCATCTTGGCTAGAAGAATGTCTCCAGTGGCTTCCAAGTTCCTGACACCTCATGATTCTGTGGCCACTTGGTTTGTGAGGAGGCCCTGCTGGGTGAAGCTTTCCATAATGAGGTGAATGTTTTCTGTAAGCCCTGCTTGAATTGGCAGCAGCCAGCCCTGGGTGTCCAGTTCACTGTAGTTGAACCCTGATTAATTTGTATTGAAATGGCCATGGGTAGGTGTACTTCGTACAAAGCTCTGTTCTTCTAGCTCTCATCACCAACTATCATGTTGTCATCACACACATCACCAAATCTAGCACTGTACATGTTGCCATCGCTCACACTGGTCCCAGACACTGCCTAGAAAATTTCTCCACTTAGAAATATGCTCCCGCTTTAGAGAAGATTACCTTGGGAGAGAGCGATAGAACTCATGTGAAAATACTGAATCTCAATAAAGGAAAATAACTGCCTGGAATGCGCATACAGCCAAGGAGGCCACCACAGAGACACAGTGGAAACACTGATGTTTCCAGGAAGTTAAACAATGATGCACCCCTGGGATGGGTGCACTAATTTGTGCCCATGGTCCTAGCTACTCAGGAGGCTCAGACAGGAGGATGCAAATCTGAGGCCAGCCTGAGCAGCTTCGTGAGATCCTGTCTTCCAAGAAAGAAAGAAAGAAAGAGAGAGAGCTGGGGATGTAGCTCAGTGGTAGAGTGCTGCTTGCTCCAGTTTCTAACAATTCTCTCTCTCTCATAGGTGTGACCCCCAGATCCTGGCCTCAGGTCCAGGGGTGGAAGAAGAAAGAGGCAGCTCTGAACTCCAGGCTGCACCAATGTGTAGAGGAGTTGAGCCGACAGGCTGATCCCATTTTCGGGCTCCAGTCCTGGTTCTCAGTTGTCCCCTAGACAGGCAGAGGGCTGGAGATTTCGAATGGTTTGGTGAAGCAACCTAGGACTTCATGCTGAGCCACCAGGAAGAGGAAGTTGCTTGAATTTGATTGAACATTTTAGGTCAGAAAGAAGCCATTTTAGTTGGAGATTACATAATAGAGTCCCTCCCTACATTTGGAAACTGAAATCTAAGGCCCAGAAAACACTTCTGCCTTGCCAGGTCTTGCAGCTTTTTAATAATAGAATATTTCATTTGCATAAATAAATATGTGACAAATAGAAATAGTTATTCATCTTAAAAATGTAATATTTTCCTTAAAGATAAAGACAAAAATCATTTTTCCAAGAGCTTCCGATGATTGAAAGTGTGTGGCACTGGACAGCTTTCTTGTGGAGCTCTTCCCACGGTCATGACGCTCCAAGGTGTCATGGGACCCTTTACTGGGACCTGATTTGAGGGCTGCCCTGAACATCTGTTTGTGTTTATCTTGGCAAAGATTTCATGTCCCCAGCTTGCCTGGAGTGTGAGACGACATGCGCACTGTCCACTGTGGGCTGGGTTCTTTCCAAAGGAGCCTCGGCACAGCAGCGCCTGACAAATGGTTTTTCCCCCTAGAGAGCACCTCCAGCGCCAGACTCAGTCTCCCTGGACAGTAGAAAAATCTAAACAAACACATTTTCAATTTTTCTTCTTGAAAACCATCCTTAACCCACATGAAACCAGCTACCATACTTCAGATGTTGAAGGCTTCTAGGTACTTTCTGAGTTTGCTCTGACTCATGTCTTACCTACATATTTATACTTGATTTTAAAAAATAGAATAAAATGAAGCAGAGAGGGGAGGGCTCTCTTCACTGTAAACTGTTTCATTTTCTCCCATCCTCATCTTTTATTCATTGCTGTTTGAAACTTTTTCTTTAAAATAGAGGCAGCATTTTTCTAACACATTTGGGAAGTTTTTGTTTTTTGTTTTTGGTGTGTGCAGCAGTTAGACATTGGAAATTCAGTGGGTAAATACCAGTTACTGTCATGTTGAGCAATGTGATCCAATCAGATTCTTGCTACAGAGACTCAGAGATTTTCATGATATCACCTCTCCATCCTACATCATAATTGCTCTCCTGCTGGGATCCTTTTAGATTAAGTATGATCTTGTAAGTGGGGCAGCCTATCACTGACTTTTTCTTTCTATCTATTAAACTAAATTGCATTTGTGTGTGTGTGTGTGTGTGTGTGTGTGTGTGCGTGTGCATGTGCGCATGTGCGCATGTGTGCATGTGTGTGTCTGTGATAGTGAGCATTTAAGCTATGGCTCTCAACCTGAGTTGCAACCCAACTCTTTTTATGTTTTTTATTTGGAGACAGAATCTCTCTGAATCACTAAGTTGTTCAGGCCGAGTCTGAGCTTGCAATATTCCCATCCCATCTTTTCAGAGAGGTGTCACCTCCTCCAGCTTTATTTTATTTTTTTAAGTTTTTAATTTTTTTCTTGTTTCAGAACTTTTGTTTGTTTGTTTATTTATTTTTTATGGCCAGCTCAGCCTGCCCTGAGGGCAGGGCTGGCGCAGCATGTGGTGCTGGAGATCGAACCATGGTCCCTGCAGCCGCCCAAGCTTTCCTAAACAGGCACTTTAGACCACTGAGCCATCCTGCCGGGCCCCTCCTCCAGCTTTAAAGTACAACTCTATTGGATTTTTCTCTCCACCTCCACACATTCCCATTCTGGCCCTTGGGAGAGAGCTTCTGGGATCAGGAGCACCCACTCTGAACTGTAGCTGAGGCAAGAAACCAGTTGCCAGAGCATTCTGTCGCACATGAAATTTTGTCTAGCATTTACTCAAACTGATCCATCTGTTAGTTGATTTGTTACTTGATTCTTACAACATTCTTATAAGATAGACATCGTCCCCGTTTCACAGGTGAAAAGACAAGAATGAAAGTGGAGATTGGGGAGATAGTTCAGCAGCCTAAGCACCTGCCTGGCAAGCCCAAGGACCTAGGTACCATGCTGATCCTGCCCTAGAACCCTGGGCACCAAGCCAGCCACCAAAACAGGGCATGGTAGAGCAGGCCTGGAACCCCAGTGCTGGGGATGCTGAGGCCAGAGGATCACCATGAGCCTAAGTTGCATGGTGAGACCCTATACCAAATACATAAATGATAAAAGATTAAAAAAAAAAAAAAAAAAAGAATGAGCATGGTCATATTTGTTGCCTGAAGTAGATCTTTGACCTGAGCCTAGGTTTGGCTGACTTGAGGTACCTTACTTTCCCCGTTTCTTTCCTTTTTATTCCTTTTCCCTTTATATTCCCTCCCTCCTTCTTTCTTTTTTTCTCCCTTCCTTCTACCCTTTCTTTGTTCTACCCCTCTATCCTATTCATTCCCCCTCCCCCCTTTTCTTTTTTTCTCTCCCTTTCTTTTTTCCCTCCCTCATTCTTCCTTTCCCTATTTTTCTCTCTTTCACTCGTTCTCTCATCTTCTCCTCTCACTTCTTTCTGTCCTTTCTTTCTCACAAAGGTTCCCTTGATAAACTTCAACCTAAGGCCTTTCATAGAAATCTATTTTACCACCGAAAACAGAAACACACCACCTCTGCCTACCACCAACAGATGGCAGTAGCAGCTGCCCGCATGCTGGCACTGAATTCGTGAACAAAATAGACTTAGGAAGACCTGCCTTTGAATAATGGAGATTCTTAATGCTTTGCTGCCTTTTCTGTGGTGAGGAATAGCATTACTTTCATGAAAACTACCGCTGCCAAGTGATTCACATTTCTGAGGCTTGGAGTCCTCTCCTCTGAAAATGAGGAACTTGATCTAGAATCATTCAAAAATCAACACATGTTCTACAGACTCTGACATTCCATGTGTGCCTCTGAGGATGCACCAGGAGGTGGCCCTCTAGGGAACAGGAGAGCTTGCTGTCCCCTTGGACTGCCTGTGTTCCCTCGTGGAGACAGAGCAGGTAGCATACAGCGCTGCTGTGTTCTATGGTTACTCTTATCCACAGGTAACCCAGGATCTACAAAGGCCACATTTAAACTTTATTTTGAAAACTTTTGTCTGCTTCTGTATAAAACACTTCTGGTAATGAGCACATGAAATTGTTAATTAAAATAATGTTGAGAAAAATCACACTCATATCCAAAAGCAAGCAAGTGATATAGAAGGCATGGTACAAAGCAACACCATGGAGCAGAATGGCCATGGAATGAGCTCTGGGCCAGGATGGGCCTGCACTCCCTGCCCTCCTTGGTCACTCACTTAGAGTGTAAGTTTCTAACTTCCTGACTCAGTTTCCCCATCTATATAAGAGAGAGAGTCAGTATGTGTACACTTTAGGACTTCATGAGGAATGAACCCAACAGGAGCCAGAGGCATGGGAAGGAAGTGCTGAGGATGGCGCCATGTCATATGTAAGGTGACACCCCTTGGCTCCCAGGGGCAATAAAATCATGAGGAGCAATTATTTTCTCTGATCGTGTTAGCCTAACTTATAAGCAATTTGAATTTTGCATATTATTAACATTTCTCAAGAAGCCATATCTTCTTTTTATTCTCCAGTAGCCTGATCATGAGCCCAGGAAAAGTATAATCACCTACTTTTTTTACCCTTTGGTACTGGGGATTAAATTTGGGACCTTGCGCTGGCCAGCTGGGTGCTTCTGCCGCTGAGCTGTCTTCCCACCCTACTCAGTGATTCTTTTTTATTTTTTTATTTTTTTATTTTTTTGGTTTTTTTTGAGACAGGGTCTCACTATGCAGTTCAGGCTGGCCTTGAGCTCACTTTTGTAGCCCAGGCTGGTCTCGAACTTGCACTGATCCTCCTGCCTCAGCCTCCCAAGTGCTGGGATTACAGGCGTGTGCCACCACGCCCGGCTTAATACTCAGTGATTCTTGAGTCAGGGGATTAATACACAATTCTGGCTACAGCTCTAACCATTTAGTTTAGATTTTTAGGGGAGGTTCATTTTATTTTATTTTCGGTTCAATTGTTTTATAGGGGAGGTTATTTTTGTTTTTGGTGCTCAGGACCAAACCCAGGACTTCCAGCTTGCTAGGTAGGTGCTCTACTGCTGAGCCAAATTCCCAGCCCCTAGTTTATATTTTCACAGAGCAGTTTTATTCCTCCTGTGGTGGTAGTGGAGACCGAATCTAGGGCCTGTGTGATGCTATATTCTCAGTCCCTTCTTTATTATTCTTATAGTTTTTTTTGTGCAGGGTCTCACTATGAAATCAGACTAGTAGTGATCCTCCTGTTTTCAGCCTCCCTAGAGCTGGGATTACAGGCGTGTGCCACCATGCCCAGGCTCCAGCACTAGCTCAGCATTCCTGAGGGAGGGGCCAGCATAGCATGCAGTGCCAGGGATCAAACCCTGGCCCCTGCACTTGCTTAAGCAAGTGCTTAGTTTGCTGAGCTGTCTCACTGGCTCTTCTTTATTACGTTCAGACAGTCTTGTTTGCTTAAATGCCTTAGGTGGGGCTAAGACTTGCAATCTTCCTCCCCTGGTTTCTGACAGTGCAGAAACTGTAGGCCGGTATCTCCTGCCTGAGTCACTGAGCAGTTTTTATAACTCCACCAACGGCCACAACAAGGTGAGAGAGAAGATCTAGTGGAATGACCACTGTCTTGAACTGCACTGTCTTGAACATACAGCCACTCAGTACACAGGACTACTTGAATTTACAAGAGCAAGTGCGGTTAAAAATGCTGTTCTTTGCTGGAGCCACATTGCAAGAGCTCAGCAGCCACAGGTGATGGGTGGCCGTCCCATGTAACTGCATGAGCACAGAATGTATCTGTTATCCAGAGCGTTGTATTGGATGGCACTGCTCTAGAATTCTACAGAAAGCCTCTGAAAACTAGAAAACATAAAGTTGGAAGAGCAGGACCTTCTGGACAGACAAATATACAAAGAGAAACTATTAAACCTCAACTGTGTACCAAATTATTGGATGATTTTTTAAAGCAGCTAGTATGTGCAATACAGTGCTATTCACTCTGAGTATATCATTTACCCAGTACTCACCTGTCTCTGCTTATCCACTGTGTTCTACGGCCTCTCCCCATGTGTACCTCTCAGGCAGTTTAGGTCCTGTGGAGACTTGCACACACAAAGAACAGTCACTGCCTTCAAAGCTTTTCAGTCTATGAAAAATAAATGGGTAGAAATGTATACAACCAATTGTAATTGCAGCAAACCTCCTTTAAGGTGATAGACATGGAACTATGGAAAGGGTTGTGGGTAGGCAAGCCAACACAGAGAGCATTCTGTTCTGACATGATCAAGACAGCACACAGAAGCTGAGCAGAGGAGATGGTGTGAGGGGAAAAAGAGGTAAAGAAAATAAAGCTCTTACTCAGTGCCCATTTGGATTTGGGAAGAAACACAGGGAGATGTGGTTTACTGAGACGGCCACTCTATCCTCAGGGATCCTCCCCTCCTAGTGTTCATGTCTGTGAGTTCTTTCTTGATGGAGACTGCTACAAAGTGACTCCCAGCAGAATTTAAAATTAACTGATTGGATTTCTATGCTTGTGAGTCTGTTCAGGCCTAGGCCCCTTGTTTAGAGATGGGCAGGAGCGGTTTCATAGTAAGTGAACCTCTGTGAGTCACTGGTCCTGGCTGAGACCTCTTGTGGCCTGTGATGATTTGACTCTTAAAGGACAAGACAAAGCTACCACTGTGGACACCTGGCTCCAACCCTGATTAACTGAAGATTAAAGATGATAGCAGGCATCCCACACTTTTGGAGAAAGACTTCCTGGAGATAACATATTCTCCTAAATTGACATAATTTATTACTTGGAGAAGTCCTGCTCAAATTTCCACACTTTCTTCAGTATTCCCTCCTTTGTTTGAAGACCAAATAAATACAGGCTTCCCAAAGAGGTTCTTTGTCTTAACCCTCAAAGAATCTCAAATTCTGCTAGGGGGTTTTCATCCTCCTGAAGTCCTAAAATTATATCATTTTCCTCATTTATTTAGCCTCTGCCAGCCATTATGGTAGTTTGTCAGCCGATTAATTTGTAATACTGTCCCCTGAGAGATGACCTGTGACGAGTACAACATGCAGACGTGATGGAGGATGGCTTCAAGGCTAGGTCACAAGGACATTTCAGCTTTCAGTTGTCCGTGGATGGCACACCTTGGGAAAGCCAGTGCTGGAGGTGAGACCACTCCAGAAATCCCGTGGGAGTTCACATGGGGATGACCTTGTGAAACAGAAGTGCTTGTTGTTCTTTTTTAGACATCAAAATGGTTGATTTACTACATAGACATACATAGCTAGTGGAGGATGTGCCAGGTTACTTTATGATTTTAAGCACGTAAGGGTAGAGTCATTTACCCATTTTCTTTCCTTTCAAGTCATAATCCATTTCAGAAAGCTACTTTATGATTCAGTATGGTGTAGATTTCTATTTAGGAAGCTCTGGCAACTGAAAATTAGAAATGCCGTATGGGCTGGTGTGGGGTTGTCTTCAAAATACTTAGCTAAGCCAGAGATATGGCTCAGTGGGACAATATCTGCCCGACAAGCATGAGGCCCTGAGTTCAATTCTCAGTACAAAAAAAAAAACCTGACTTAGCTAAGTATCTTTGAATCCCCTTTTTCCATCTTATCCTTAATGTTTCCTTTCCGGTCTTTAGCCCCAAAATTCATCTGTAAAAATCTAAACATGATACTGCAAGCTCAGATCAAGTAGGCTTTTGCTGTTTCTTTTCTTTTTTGCATTTTAAAGAAGGGTCTACAGGGTGTTCAGGGTTTCACTACTAGATCAGACTCATAGTAATCTACCTGTCTACAGCCTCCCAAGAGCTGGGATTACAGGCACACACTACCACACCCAGTCTCAATTGCCAGTTCATCGTGCCCTGAACCCTGGCCCCTGTGCCCACTTGTAGACATTTTAATCCGCTGAACTATTTGGCTGGCCCCTGTTTCTTTTTGAATGGGGCTTTATTATTTTATTTTTTGTGGTTCTGGGGATTGAACTCAGGACCTTGCACTTGCCATGCAAGTGCTTATTCTACTGAACTATCTCCCCAGCCATCGAATGGAGTTTTGCTATGTAGTTTTATACTAATCTTTGTTTTTAGTTTTCCCACTTTCTCAGTATTTGCTTTCTGTACAACAAAGGAGCTCAGAAACCATCCTGAAAACCAAGAATACTTTGTAGTAAAAACAAAGAAGAGAAAGCAAATTCTATATCCCAACAGCACATAAGCAAACATTCCCTCTAAGTTTTTTTTTTCAATTTTTTATTGTTTAAATTTAACAATGGTTATATTACATATTTTCATCATCAGATCAGTTTAGATTAATACATATAGGTATATAAGATTGATCAAACAATTAAACATTAGCCTTTCTAAATCCACATTACTTTTTTTCCCTCTAAGTTTTTAAAAAGTCCTATGTGGGATCAGCAGGAGGCAGGTTGGTTCAGGTGAAACCTTCTACTACTTTCAGGACAAGGATGATATTGGATAGGATTTCTTTATCAGTTTCTTCATCTGCAAAATAATATTTACTTGCTAGTTTGTGGAAGAGTTCAATGAATTAAAATACATGAAGTACCCCACCCAGTGCCTACCACATTCCTCTAAATTGTTGGAGATTCAGTATCTTTAAATGGTACCCACAAAATACACCTGATTTCAGGGGCTAATAACTGAGCATTCCTTTAAAATACATTTCTTTGATTTTTTTATATTTTGAAATGGATTCATCAGGGCTGGGGAGATAGCTCAGTAGAATAAGTGCTTGCCTGGTAAGTGCAAGGACCTGAGTTCAATCCCCTGTTCCACCAAAAAAAAAAAAAAAAAAAAAAAAAAAAAAAAAAAAAAAAAAAAAAAAAAAAAAAAAAAAAAAAAAAAAAAAAAAAAAAAAAAAAAAAAAAGAAAAAAAGAAAGAAAGAAAGAAAGAAGTGGATTCATCATTGCTTAGAAAACAGGGTGGCTGTGATCTTGTATGGCATCAAATAACATTCATCTCTAGATACAAATCTCAAGCACATCCAGGCTGACTTCTAGTGTGACATATGTGAGCAATATCTTTTATGATCAAGTCTTTTTCTTATCATTTTTTCACATTTGTTTCTTGTGTATTATAATAAAGTCCATTGCATTGTAGTCACTGAATCTCATTTTTTATATAAATATCCAATTCAACTTTATATCTATTTGTTCAGCTTTCAGTATGTTCCAGACACAGTTCTAGGTACTTGGGTTGCATTGATGTATGGAGTCTAAGGTACTTGTTTTCAGAGGGCTTACACTCTAGTGGAAGAACTTAGGAAATAAACAATGAACAGAGTATATAAGTAAATGACATAGGACGTGAGGTAATAAACAATGAAACGAAGTAGGGTGGAATCAAAAGGAACAAAGTCAAGCAGTAGGTGGAAGTTCGGTGTGTAATGCAGTTGCCAGGGTAGAAGATTTACACAAAACCTTGAACAAGTGAGGAAGTTGGACAAGTATCTCAACCAAAGAGAACAGGTAGTGCAAAGAGGGAGCACGTTGGTAAATTTGCAGGTCAGCAAGGGGGTCAGTGCCTTTGGAGGAGAAGGCAAACCGGAAATTGAGCGGGAGTCAGAGCATGTGAGATTTACTGGCCATTGCAAAGGCTTTAGATCTTTTTTCATTTTAACGAGAAAAAAGATAAAATAGAAAAATAGTTTCAAAACAGGTTAGTAGGACAGCTACAATAATTAATACATTGCATGTTGCTGCCTTCATAGTAGTTATTCAGATTTTAGTAAGGGAAAAGTCACTAGAAAGTTTGAGTAGAGCAGCAACATAATCTGACCTATCTTAAAGAACTCACTTGGCTGCTGAGTGCTGTGAATAAACTCTACGGACCTTGCATAGGAGCGGAGTGGCCATTTAGGAGGCAGTTATGTTCCAGGTGAGAGGATGGGAGAGCGCAGGAGAGTAGCAGTGACGATGGAAGCAGTGATCAGGTGATTGTCTTAGTTAGTCTTCTCTCGTTGCTGGGACAAAATACCCAACACCCCAAATTAAGGAAGGAAAGGTTTAGTTAGCTCATAATCAGTGGAGATTTCAGTCCATACTCAGCTGGCTTCGAAGTAGAGTGGCACGTGGCACAGAGCAGCAGTTCATGGTGGCAGAAAACAGCAAAACAGCAAGAGCAAATGGGAGAAATAGCGACAACAATGGCTACAGAGAGTAAGTGCCTCTTCTAACACATTCAGACTATCTGCCTCAGATTGGGAGTAGCACTTATACCCGTAATCCCAGCAATGGATCATGAATTAATCACATACTCTAGAAGTCTGTACCATTACTGCATGAGGCTTTAGGGGGACAACTAGATACAAACCATAACAGTGATACAAGAAAACTTTTGAGATAGAAAGTTTGTTGCCCAGGATGGAATTGAACTACTAGGTTAATGGATCCTCCTCCCTCAGCCTTTCCAGTATAACTAGGATTATAGGTATCACCACCATACTCAGCTCAGTCAAAGATTTTTGTTTTCCAATAGTACTGTAACTACATGATTTCTTCACTAACATTAATCTAGAAAGTCCTGTAAGGTTAATGGGCATGAATATAACCATTTGTGGTCTGATTTTTAAAAATTTTTTTCTTTTTCTTTTTTTTTTTCTTGCTTCAGAACTTTTATTTGTTTATTTATTTATTTTTATGGCTGGCTCAGCCTTCCCTGAGGGCAGGGCTGGCGCAGCATGTGGTGCCGGGGATCGAACTGCGGTCCCTGCAGCCGCCTAAGCTTTCCTAAGCAGGTGCTTTAGACCACTGAGCCATCATGCTGGGCCCCAAAGTCTTTTTTTTTTTTTTTTTTTTTTGTTTGTTTTGGTGGTATTGGGGACTGAACTCTGGGCCTTTCACTTTCCAGGCAAGAGTTTATTCTACAGAGCTATCTCCTCAGCCCTGTGGTCTGATTTTGTAGCTTTTTATTTTTCAATTGAAAAAAAAAAGAATTACTGATTCTCTTAAAAACAATCAACAGACCAGATAACACTCTGATACCCTAGGAGCAAAGTTACAACATATTATTATTATTATTATTATTATTTATTTATTTATTTATTTGTCTTTTTGAGACAAGGTCTCATTATGCAGTTGAGGCTGGCCTTGAGTTCACTTTTGTAGCCCAGGCTGGTCTCGAACTCGCACTAATCCTCCTGCCTCAGCCTCCCGAGTGCTGGGATTACAGGCATGCGCCACCACGCCCGGCCAACATATTATTTTGTATATTTAGAAAATTGCTCTAGGAAGTGACCCCATGCTCATTCCCATGCACTAATAAAAATGATTTTTAAATACATGTGATGATTTTGTGTGATGACTCAAGCTCACATGCTTCATTCTAAAATTGAGAATCAAGTTTGATGCAGTGGTCCTCTTTCCGGCAAACTTCTCAGATCTCTTTCACCACCACCATAGATGTTTGTTTTTTTTTTGTTTTTTTTTTGTTTTGTGGGACCAGGGTTCGAACTCACGACCTTGCACTTGCCCAGCAGGCACTTGTGCCTCGGAGCTATCTCCCCAGCCCCTCATAGATGTTATAATTGTGGTAAAAAGATGTGGAGTAGGAGACAACTAAGGAAACTATCATGTTATGCCTTGAAAATAGGTCCTGCTAATAACTGCATATTTCAAACTTAGTGAATTCTTATGAATTTTCCCTTACTTCACAAAGAGGAGTAGGGGCTGCCAGATAGTTCACCAGACTAAAGTGCCTGATTAAGCAAAATGCAGCAGCTGGGGTTCAATCCCCAGAGTGCCATGCTGCCCCCGGTCCTGGGGCATGCTGAGACAGCAATTGAAACTGGGCGTTGTGGCATGCACCTGTAATCTCAGCTCTTGGGAAGCTGAAAAGAAATCTCACTACGAGTTTGATCGATATTGTGAGACCCTGTAGAACCAGTACTGTCTTCCTGTTACAACCCTGCTGTTATGGTTTATGTCTAGTTGTCCCTCGAAAGCCTCATGCAATCATGGGGTGGGAACTTCTAGAGTTTGAGACTTGATTCATGATCCCTGGGATTATGTGTTTTAGCACTGATGGGATTGTGGGTCTGAGTACTTCTGGAATTATGGGTGAAGCCTAAAACAGAGAAGCTGAGGCAGAGAGCCTGAATATAATATAGATATATACAGACTTGTGTTGTTGCTCTGCTTCCCTGATTGACTGTTGCTCTCTGCTCCCTTGATTTGTTGCCTCTGTCACCATATTGTTGCTGTTCCACTGCCATGAACTGGGTGCTCCCTGCCCTCTTCCACTCAGCCTTGGGCCAGCCAAATATGAGCTGAAACCTCCAATAACTGTGAGCTAAATGAACATTTTCTTCCTTCATTTTGGGTGTTGAGTATTTGTCTCAGGAATGACTAAAAAGTAACTAAGAAAGAATTTGGTACCAAGAGTGGGGTCATTGCTGTGACTAACCTGACCATGTGGATTACAAGTTTTTGGGAATGTCTTACAGGAAGAGATAGAAAAGGTTTAGAGATGTTGGCTACAAGGGAAGCATTGGAAAAACTTTGGCTGTTCTGTAGGGGAGATTCTGGTCAGAGCTCAGACCAGAAGACTGGCTTGAAGCCTGGGTATAAAGAATGGCTTATGAGCAGAGATTGGAAATGTTTGGAGAGGTCCTCTACTTGTGAGGAGCTGGAAAAACTTTGGCTGTTCTGTAGGGGAGATTCTTCTCAGTGCTTAGACCAGACAACTGATAGAAGGCCTGCCTGTAAAGACCTGGCTGAGGAGGTTTCTGCTGGGAAAAATAACAGCATTGGTTGTTGGACTCCAGATGATTTGTGCTAAGGACTGGCTGAAAGTCTGTTGGAATTTTGCTCGTGCCAGAGACTTTGCCTATGACTGAGATTAAGCATGGTGGACTAATTAATCTTTCAAGAGATATTTCAAAGCAGTGAACTATTGGGGTGATGGCATGGTTGTTATTGGCAGCTTTTAGCAGATTTACATCAAGAACTAAGAGCAAAGAATCAAGCAGGATGATTTAAAATGTGAGTTTGGCCAGAAAGAAAACACCAGGAAAGCTTTGGACTGCAAAGATAGAGCTAAGAGGATCTCCATTGCTGTGAAGGAGCCACAGAATCAAAAATATGGCCTGAGGGCAACACAGAAGGTGACAGCTCTTCACCCTTTGCAGCCCCAGAATTGCAAAGGAGATGCTTTGCCTTGAGAAGAAAGCCGCAGAGACCCAAGTACCACAATGGCGGCAGCGGCCAAACCAGGTTCCAAAATGGCGCTGATAAGGAGAATTTGTTCCTAGGAATCAAGATCAGAGTGTTCATCAATCCAGGCACTCCAACCCTATGAAGGACTGCAAATGATTGCATGCATGCGCGCGCGCATACACACACAGACACACACACACACACACACACACACACACACACACAACATCACTAACTATTACTGGAGAGCAGGAGAGCAATGTGAAGAAGGCTGGTGTGGAAGAGGATGGAAAGTTGTTAGCTCTTTATGACAGTCACCTTTGTGAAAGCCACCAGCCAGCCATTGGTAGGCCTAGGGCCATTCTTGGTCAGTGAAAAGTAGACATATTTGGAAATAGTGAGGAAAATGCAGAGGCCACAGGGAAAGCTAGATCTCATGATTGTCCCTTGCTGCATCCATTCCTGATTAGCAGGAAATCTGGGACCATGGGTCTGAAAGGCCTCCCATTTGGAGAAACTGAAGGAAGTGACGGATGGGAGCTAGACACCCTGGGGCCAGCCAATGCAGGCGGGCCAGCAAGGCAGGAATCACAGGTACCTGCAGTGTGAACGGTGCCTTATAATCACTCATGTGAGTGTCCACCCCTAACCCAGAATCTATAGAGAAGGAAGCCCTTGGAAATGGCATTATAATTCAGCATGAAACCAATGTACTCCTTATATGTCAATGTATTTTAATTCTTACAGTTTTCCTAAATATATGTATTCCTTTCTTTCCTTCTGTACTATCATAGCTCTAACGAAGATTCCTGGCCTCTCTTCATGGTGTATCATCATGGCAGAGACATTTATTAAATTTTAGGTCCTATCTGTAGGTATTTCAGAAAGCCTACAATGTTAACTTCTCTCTTAAGGAAACTTGGGATCCTCTGGGACACCCTTAGCTTTGCTTGATTCCATCACTACTGTCACCACTCTGCCCTCAGCTGACATGCATTAATTAGTCCTGGGTACATGTACTCATTGGGTCTCTAAAATATCTGGAAATGTAAAAAGAGAGGGTAAGCAGATGATCATCATGATAGCAAACCCTTATTGTGCTGGGTGTTTTTTTTTTTTTTTTTTTTTGTCTTTTTGAGACAGAGTCTCACTGTGCAGTTCAGGCTGGCCTTGAGCTCACTTTTGTAGCCCAGGCTGGTCTCGAACTCACACCGATCCTCCTGCCTCAGCCTCCCAAGTGCTGGGATTACAGACGTGCGCCACCATGCCCGGCTTATGCTGGGTGTTTTATTATATATACTAGCTCTTATCCTCACCACAGTATTTCAGTTAACAGCTCCATTTTATTTTATTTTATTTTATTTTATTTTATTTTATTTTTTGGCCGGACTGGGGAACAGCTCCATTTTATAAAACAGAAAATTTAAGTTGATAGCAGGTAAGCAAACTTCTCCAACTATTAGCAAGTAGCTGAGCATATACAGTACTTAGGCCCCAGGTATTTGTTCCCAGAGGGATGCTCTTTATGTTGCTGGATGCTAAAAAGCTTGGAAGAGCCTTGGCTCCTGGTCTGCCCTTCTTTGGGTTTCACAGTGGCTGGCCACATAGTTACTGCCTTGGGCTTGTGTCGTCAGTCAGGCTAGGCTGCTGGTCCATTTGTGGCAGTTCCAGAGTAGGTGACAACACACATGGCTCTGGGGCATGGCCAATTACCCTAAGTACATGAAGATGCAGGAGTTGGGGTGAATGGAGCTAGTGGGGTCAGGGAACACAGGAACCAATGACCACTTGGTCTCAATGCAGACCCAGTGCTACCTAACGGAGGCTGTGATCATCCCTAACTTCAAAGTATGAGTCAGGGCTGGCCAGATAGCTCAGTGGACTAAAGCACCTCTTAGTCAGATGCAGGTGTGCATTTGATGCACAATCCCTAGTGCGCTGTGCTGACACCCCTTGGGGCATGCTGTGGTGGCAATTGACACTGGGCATGGTAGCCCATGCCTGTAATCTCAGCACTTGGGAGGCTGAAAGCAGAAACATCACTATGAGTCTGATCTACATAGTGAGACCCTGTAGATCCTGTACTAAATACATAAAAAAGGCACAAGTCAGTATTTTTGTTAAAGATTACATGGTTCTAACGCTATGTTTGAAATGCCTCCAAAGGTTGATATGCCCACCTTCTGGGACTGATGGGGTCCCAGGCAAGTGGGTCCTGTGATTGTTGTGGCAGCTTTGGCCTCCAGGAAACCTGCTGAACTTGAAAGGGCCTCGACAGGAGCGCACATCAAGCCACTGTGGGGGGTGGCGGAGAACGCGAGGCTGTGGGTGGACATGGGGGTAGGCAGCAAGGGTGCAGCTGAGGTCCTTGGAGAAGGCTGTGAGGGAAAGAGAAGGGAGAACAGTGGCCACAAG
The DNA here is from genome assembly GCA_004027025.1 of Myocastor coypus. Taxonomy (NCBI): domain Eukaryota; kingdom Metazoa; phylum Chordata; class Mammalia; order Rodentia; family Myocastoridae; genus Myocastor; species Myocastor coypus. The sequence continues at coordinate 4,346 of PVJA010032433.1, read as the reverse complement.
ATGAGAGAGGAGAATAAGAAGTGGGGAGAAGGCATGCAAACGGCCCCGGGCCACTCACGGATGCAGACGAGGGATTAACCCACATTAACCAGAAATAGGCAGTTATATGACTAAGAGAAATAGAGTGGGGAGGTTTTTTCAGGTTACCACTTTTACCAGTCTTTCTTTATGAGCAAGGTGTAATTTGTTCCCTATTTTCTTTGTGTCAGTTGCTTAGGAATGTCCTGTGGTGAAGGCTGGGTGTGGTGGTACATGCTTCTAATGCCAGCATTGGGAAGACTAAGGCGGGAGGATTGTCACGAGTTCAAGGCCAGCATGGGCTACGTAGTGAATTCAAGATCAGCCTGAACTGCATCGTAAAACCCTGCCTCCAACAGATAAACATTAAAAATAACTGAAAAAAGAACTGTCCTGTGCTTGCTTTGGGCATCTCAGAAACCAAAATGAATAGGAAGAAAGGATGAGCAAAATAAAGATAAAGGCTAGACATAAGTTTTACGATTCCAAGATCTCCTGCTTTCTTTACCAAGGCCTGTAGTGAACTAACAGTACCATCAAATTGACACCAGTGAGCATTTTACTAATTAAGCCATAAATATGCAGAACCAAGTGCCCTGGGGGGCCAGACCCACTGTGAACTGTAAAAGTGCACGGAGGCAACAGAGTGGCGTCATATTCCAGCTTCAGGGAGGCTCTGTCTTTGGGGTGCTCCAGATACAAGGACCCCATTCTTAGCCCATGTTGTACTTATAGAAGGTAAGAAGAGGTGGAACGCGTATTCTGAAACTTCTTTTTTCCACTTTGTGTGAAAAAATTATACAACTTGAGGTAATGCTTATATGGTAGATATGCAGTTTTCACATCATTAAAATGCAGGTGCGAAATGGGCCTGGCGTGTGCAACACTCCTACGCAGAAACCAGCAGTGGCAGCGAGCACCAGGCAGTTACACCAGCACCTTTGCACTCTGCAGTGGAAGAAGGACAGAAATGATTCTGGATACACAGGATGGTGTATCCATGCATAGTCCCGTGGATTCTGCTTCATGGAGGTTTCAAAACACAAGTGGTTTAGAGAAGATGCGACTGAGTTTTACTTTGGTATTCTAGCCCCCTTTCTCAGATTTTAACAAACTTCTCTTTCCAATTATCATCTTCATTTGCCAAACAAAATGAGTTTTTAAAAACCCAATTAAGGTTGTTTCCTCCTTGAAGAAATAAAGGGTTTAATCTTCTTGAGTCAGGAATATGTTTAAGGATGGTGTGAAAAATATGGACCACTTTCCACAATAACGCAGAAGCCCACAAAGATAAACCTTTTCAAACTATTCCTTATGCCAGTGGTTCTCAACTTCTCAGCTCATGAGAATTGCCTGTAAAACTAAAAGGGACCCACTAAAAAATAAAATCAGTGTAGCTCATGATAGGACCGGGGCAGGGTTTTTAAAACTGCCTTTGGGTGATTTGAATGTACAGTTAGGGCTGAAAGCATGCACCTGCAATTTAATACAACAGAGAAAATATGAGAAAAAAGAAGCCCCAAAGCCAAAATACCCCCAGTTTGGAGAGTACATGAAGGGACAAGAGAGAAAGTTGAGAAGGTAAACAATTTGGATCTCATTGCTAGCTCCAGATTGTTCCTGGCCTCCTTGCTCTACAAAGGAAACACCTACCTTGAATGTAAACTCTATGACTCACATCACTAACTCCTCTTTGCTCAGCCTTCTGCACCCCCACCCCAGTCCCTTTCCCTCCTTCTGTCATCCAGTGCTGTAGGGCTCAGATGTGCTTAGCAGGCTTGTAGTGGTGTGCTCATGGGATTGGACAGGCCAGTAGAAGAATGTGAAAGTTTAACATGCAAGACAAGAAAAAGCAGCACAGAAGTGTTTGTGAGAAGGGCCGTGAGGAGCGAGTCTAGGCAAGTGTAAATCCTGCAGCTTGAAGGAAGGCTGCTGTGACGGCTCACAGCACCTGTAAGTTAATGGCCACTGTCTTTTCTATCATCTTACATTAGAGCCACGCTGTCTGATCAAAAACCCCTTGACTATCTACCAGAAGACTGGTTCAGGTGCAGGTCTCTGTCTCTTCTTGTGCTGGAGAACTGAAGACCTCATGTACCAATTGGTATCAGGAGTGGGACTCAGGAGCAGCTACCCTACACCCATGTGTCTGTGATTGACAAGTCTCTGTAACTGGCAGATGACATCCAGTTGTCTCAGCCCCTTTACCATGCCCTACCTTTCTGGCTCACTTCCTTGACACTTTAGCTCCTCAGTGTCACTCTTCCCCATGCTACTCTCGACAATTCTTATTGATTTAAATGTTCACAAATTCCTTCATATGGTCCACGCTGCCAGTTCCTTGAGTTTGTCAGTTTCAATGATTTTACCTACACTATTACCTGCTACTCACTTCCATGGTGATATCCTACCAGACCTTGTCTTCAGCAGTGACTTTAATCCTTTTATAACCTCAGTTCCTAGCACCACCTCCCACTAACTCTCTAGTGTCCCAATCTTAACAGTGCTTCACTTCACCACATAACAATTTATTGATTTAACTACCTATGTTTGGCCCTAATACTGTCCTCATGTCTTCCCATCTCTCTTTTTCCAAAATTATCACCATCTTCACATTTGCCTCACTGTCTTCACTTGGATAAAACACAAACACGGTTCTATCCCTATAACTACCTCTATACCTCTATACCTACCTACTTTTCTACCTATACTAGATATCCCCCTCTATCTAGTGGGGGATCGATCCTCCCACTATCTCACACACATGCCGCTGAGCTTGTCTACAGAAAAACTGTGCACCTAGGTGGGTGCATTTCAAATATATAGCGACTGCCCTCAGATGAGCAGCCTAAGCTCACTACATGCTTTGGTCCATTCACTCTTCCTGTTTGCTTTTTGAAAAAAACTTAATGTATTTGGTACAGGGTCTCGCTGCACAGCTTGTACTCATAGTCATCCTGTCTCAGCCTCCCCAGAGCTGGGATTATAGGTGTGTACCATGATGCCTGGCTTTGGTGGCTGGCGCAGTGGGCCTGGTATTCTGGGGCAAACACAGCCTGCAGTTCCAGGAACTGAACCTGGGTCTTTGCACTTGCAGGTGCTTAGACCACTGAGCTATCTCCCCAGCCCTCTCCGCTGTTTCTGACATGATTATTTTACATGATATTCTCACTTCCAATACTTCCTTCCCCATCCTCACTTTCAGCTAGTAACCTTATTAAGCAACTGTATCTGCCACCTAGCTGTGCCTGTGTCCAGACGCTCATCATCTGTGACACTGGATGGCGCATTGTGCCCCTAGGGTGAGCCCTCCACCCCTGCGCGTGGTCATCCATCCCGTCATCACTTGATCAGAGCTCGGCAGCCCTTCTCCCCACCCCTCCACTGCCTCCAACTCTCCCATCCCAGCATTCCCTCCACTAACAGCCTATGTCTTGGCTGCTTGACCCTCTCTAATAGTTCATTTCTCTGCTCCCACTCATAGCGAAACTCTTGGAAATAATTTTCTTTCCTTTCTGTCTCTATTCTTGTTCCTTCCATTCTCAAATTTGAAGCCCATTTTAAACTGAGTTCTGTCCTCACTAAATCACCGAAATGGCCCCTTTACAAGGCCACGGTGGCTTCCCCAAGACTCTGCCCAGGTTGGCCTGCAGACATCTCACTCCATCTATCAAGATTTTCTGGGTCAGCCGCCGTTCACCCTGGCTGGTGGCTTTTCCTCCGTATCAGGATTATTCTTTCTCATGTTCCCTTGCTGACTGCTCGTCACCACAGACGTTGGTTCAAACTTTGAAGCTTCCTTCTCACACCCCCTCATTCATAGCTCACTAACTGCCCTAACACCACATGCAGGCCAGTCGTGCCCAGTTTATTTTCAGCCTCGAACTCTTCCTCACCCCAAGCTTAGACAGGGCTCTGCTTGCTATTCCCTTGGCCTGCAGTTCTTCCAGATGACACCACACCGCTCACTGCCTTTCTCATCTACCCACTTCCCTGTGCACATTTTATAGAAAACACATCCTCATAATCCCACATCCTCTGTCTTTCATGGCCATTTCTATTAATTTTTTATTTAAACAGTCACCCTATCTCTCAAACATTTTTATATTATTATCCACTCCTTTTTGTGTCTCTACCTACCTCTGTGGTAGCTAAGATTCCTTGTCTATTTTCTTGGTACAATGTGTGTAGTAAATAAATACTCAGTGAATGAATAAATAATTAAACTCCTAGATTCTGAAAATTAATGGGAAAGAAACAGCAAGTGTCTCTACTTGTACACTAGATTACAGCAGTGGATTAACTAATGGTCAACTTATAACATGCAG
>PVJA010032432.1:0-24138 GCA_004027025.1 Myocastor coypus | reverse complement strand
ACGACCTTGCACTTGCCCAGCAGGCACTTGTGCCTCGGAGCTATCTCCCCAGCCCCCTTCTTTTCTTTTCTTAAAGGGAGCTGTGGCCTCCAATTAAATCCAGTGCATTCTTCTGAAAGGTGATGGCCTTGGAAGGGTCCTCTGTCAAAGCTGCCCCAGGAGTGTACAGGCTCCCCTGCTTTTGCTATTCCTGGAGAAACTCAGAGTCCAGAGGGAAAGGAGGCATTTGGGGAGCCCTGCTGTGAAATCAGCTGTAGTATATATGTTTTTATGTTAAAGAAAAGAAAAGAAAAATAACCCTCAAAAGATCGTAACAGATTGCTGCTGGGTGGGTTTTATGCTCAAAGCCAGTAGCACTGGGCTGGATTAGGAAGGGAGTATTGGATGATTGAGGGCAGGTCCCAGCCCCCCTTTTATTCTTTTGGATTGCGGCATTTTAAAAGCTTTTGTTATTTATTTCGATGATGAACCTAAGCTTTCCTTGATTTCCGCACCACGGGAGACCGTGTCACTTTCGCTTTGGGGGACTCTGACTCCAAGAGCTGGGAGGCATTTGTAACGCCAGTGCGGAAGTGTGTGTGGTAGGGAGGCGGGTGCTTGCCCCTTAGCCTGGGCGTCAGGGTATGGAGCTGGTAGAAGCCCACTAATTTTTTTATTTTTTTATTTTTTCTTGTTTCAGAGCTTTTGTTCATTTATTTGAGGGCAGGGCTGGCACAGCATGCGGTGCTGGGGATCGAACTGGGGTCCCTGCAGCCACCTAAGCTTTCCTAAGCAGGCGCCTTAGACCACTGAACCATCCTGCCAGGCCCCAGAAGCCCACTAATTGAGGCTTCTTAACCCCCATCCCAACTGTTGTCCCACTAATGCGTAGTGCTAGGATGTAATGTGTTACATCAACATAACTGCAGAGTGGCCTTTGCCTGCTGGGCACGGGTGTAGGCACCTGTGCAGAGGGGAGGCTGGGGGATTATGGATAATTTGGAGCAGAGGCTTTTGCACAACAGAAACCAAGCCAGCCAATGCATTTCCTTCTAGGTGACTTGTGTGTGTGTGTGTGTGGGGGGGTGGAGGTGGCAGACTGTGGGTCAGATCCAGACATGCCTGGAGCTACATCCAGCCATATTCTTTCTTTCTTTCAAATTTTGAGATAAACTAAATTGCCTGTGCTGGCCTGGAATTTGTGATCCTCCTGCCTCAGCCTCCCAGGGAGCTGGGGTTACATGTTGGAAACTTTTGAAGGTGCTGGAGAAACAAGACTCCCTTGTCTTCAAACCCCTCCCGGGCATCCTTCTGCAGAGGTCTGGAGCTGCGCGGGTTAATAAACAAGGCCCCTAGCCAGCCAAATGCACACTTGTGTGGAAGCCAAACTCTTACTGGCTTAAGCCTGTTATATGAAGTTATTTCTCAAACAGAACATAACAGTTTCTAATTAACCCCCAGAGGTGACACCAGCTCTGACGAGTTTGGTTGTGTGTTGGCTGATTGATTAGGATTCTATATCCAGGCAATGAATGTGGGGATCAAATTGGTTTTAAATTAACTTCTAAAAATGTTCATGTTTACCATCTGGTTTGGGTCGTGGACAAGGCTTGGGTCCCAGAGAGCATAAGGTAACAACGAATTCATTATTTGGGGATTTATCTGCAGCATTTCCTTGTTTGAAATTACCTCCCACCTCAGGAGGGGTTGCTGAGCGGACATTTAATTTAATGTCTGTACATCTGGCCCTGTTCAGCCATGCACACATTCCTATGTGTCTTGCTTCTCAATCACATCGCAGGCCACAGCCCACAGCGGGGAGAGTGGGGACAGCAACTGGCAGCCCTGGCAACCCTCTGCATTCTGAGCAGCCTCCCCTCCTGGGGGAGGGAGGGTGCGGGCGACGGCCGGCAATCAGCTCAGCCCCAGCGCCTTCTCCACATAGGATGCACGCCACAGCGGCCTGGAACATTGGCTGCTGAAAGGGGAATAATTTCCAGGTCACTCCAAGAACCCTGAGGCTGATTTTCTGATTAGATAAAAAAAAAAAAAAAAAAAAAGAAGAAGAAGAAGAATACTTGTCATATCCCTTCTGTGCTGCACAGATCATGGGTTTGGGGAAGGGAACGAGAGAGGAAGTAGAAGCCAATTGGATTCGGGGTCTGTCTCTTCCCCAGTGGCCTGCCTCTCGGGGCTGGGACGAAGTGGCCACTCTTGTAGCTGAGAGTTATCTTTGTTTGGCTTAGATCTTGAGCGTCTCATACATGGGGGACACTCAAAGGCTCCGAGGGCCCTTGTTGGGGCTGGTGAAGCTCATTCCTTCCTCTGTCCCTCTATTGATTTGCACTTGGAAAAAATATTCCCTGGGTGCTGTGTATAGAAGGTGCTAAGCCAGAGCCCCAATCTCAAATTTGCAGCCGTTAATCTTCCACTAAGCAGAGTTTGGTGTCTCAACTGAGGAGGCGGGCGGCACCCTTCCGCACCGAACCCGTGGAATCTCTGGCAGTGTCATCAGTGTCGCAGACACAGGGAACACTGTTGACGTGCATCGTTGCTTGGCCATAAGGGTGAGAAAAGAACTCCTAGTCTTAGTATTTGTGTCCCACATGCATGCGTAAGACTTCAGTAACTATGTTACCGTGTCTTAATGGGATTGGTTTCCATTAAATCCAATATATTTTATCTTATGCTTTTAAAAAGTACTTTTCAGGAGTGAGGGAAGGTTCTTAGGTTTCACTGGCCTCCAGAAGGGTTTCCTGGGGATGGGACATTGCCCTCTTTGACTTAGACAATAAGGTTGAGAATCCCACGCTTGCCTGGCTGTGTCTCAGGAACGCTTTCGTCAGGTGAAGACAACTTTCCTCTTGCCTGTTGGTCACCAGGCAAGACAAGGCTCCTGGGTTTTCTCCAGATTGGTCTTGAACTCTCTCCAAGGCCCTTGTAGTGAGCACCTGGGGTTCACACTGTCACACACAACAAGGGGTGTGTATGTGTGTGTGACAGAAGGACCCCCCCCAGAGGGAGTGCCGCAGTCCCAGTGGAGGTGGGGAGAGGAAGAGGTGGTGTCTGCCTCATCAATTCACTAAGCTTTGTTGGCCTTGACCAGGAAGGAGCCAGACTCTGGGCCAGCTGGTGCTATGGCCCTGCCCTGGTAAAGGATCTAGTGCCAGAGGGGACATTTGATTGAAGAACCAAGAAAAGGAGAAACCTGCCCATACCTCGTGCTCAGCAGAGACAGAAATGGGTCCTGCAGGGCTTATGGGGCCCTCATCTGGGCCATGGACCATGAAGCCGGGGGCGGGGGGGGGGCAGGACCAAGCTGATGTTGCCTTCTAAGACAGTACTAGCAACAAGAAACACCATAGCAAGTCTGTCTTATAAAGACCTGGGAGAGGCGTTTCAAGCAGAGAGAGTGGTGGTGGTGCAGACCAGCGTGAAGGGCGATGACGGGGGCAGGACAGACAGGGCCTCAGCAAGGCCGAAATCATGCAGGGCCTGCTAGGTGGGCCCTAGAATGCCTTTCCCAGGGACCCAGACTTACCAGGGCGCTCTGCAGTGGGAGCTGGTAGCCTGTGGGCCGGTAGTGCTGCCTCTCTGCCCTGTCTGTGTGAATGTCTCCTAGGTAGAGTTCTTCCACCAGCTGGGGTGCGGCCCGGGGCTGTGGCTGCAGGTGGCGCTGCACACGGACGAGGCTGAGCTCATGCATGCTAAAGCCCAGAGCTGCCAGGCAGTGACCCTGGGCCCGGCTGCTGGGCAGCTCGTACAGTGCTCCAGGCAGCCAGGCTCGGGCCTGGGGCAGCCGCCCCATACAGTCCTGGTCTGCCCAAGTCTCATTGAGGTGCTTGGTGATGTCAAGCAGGGCACGGCGGCTGTGGAAGACAATGCCCACTTTGTGCAGGTGGTAGTCAGCTTCTGTGGCACCCCGGGTGACCCAAGAGGCCCTGCGCAGGCGAACTTTGCCCTTAATGAGCAACGAGTGGGTAGGCTCCTGGCACGAGGTGTCCCTGTAGTAGAACTGGTAGGCGCGGAAGAGGCGGTTGGGGTAGAAAGTATAGGAGCGCGTGAGGAACTCTGGTCCGGGGCGCACTTCGCAGCTGCCAGGGAGAGGATACATGAGTAGGGTAGAGCCGTGAGCACCCGCCCCGGAGCCCCACCTCCCAGCCTGCCTTCTAGCCCCCCACCTCCACCCCTTGGGTTTGGGTCTGAGTAGAAAGGGCAGGCAGCTGCACTGTTGGAGCCAGTGGGCTTCCATACAAGGCCTGGTGGCCTCTGCTGGAGCACCTCCCTCTTTCTGTATGGTTCTCAGGCATTGGCCACCATGGGGGTGGGGTGGGCATTGCGCTGTGGGCTCAGGAGATAGCACCCTAGCTCTCCTCCCTGGATTCCAGAGCCTGGTACAGGTCACTCCCTATACCCTTCCTAAGTGACCAAGGAAAGAGGGAAGCCCAGGAAAGCATTGCTAGCCATGTCCCCTGCTTCTCTGATTCATTAACTCCTCTGACCTGGGATCTGCACTGGGCTTTCTGGGAAGCTTTCTCTGCAAAGGAATCAGATCATAAATAGTTTGATGTCTTGGGCCAGATGGTTTCAGGTGGAACCGCTCGAGTTTGCAGTTGTGCAGCTAAAGCAGCCACAGATGACCTGTTAATAAATGGGCCTTATTGTGTGACAATAAAACTTTATTTATAAAAGCAGGTGGTAGGCAGGCATTGGCCCCTAGGCTCTATTTTGCTGATAATGTGAACAATTCCAGGGGAAGAGAAAGGGATGCGTAAAGACTCCTAGGAGTGACAGTCATACCCGAGACTTTCCCATTAGGGCTTAGATGGGACAGATGGTAGAAAAACCCCCACTCACAATTTTCCACTAATCAGGTCCCACCTACCTACTCTGCTATTTTCCTGCTGTTTTTTAATACCAAGGCTGCAGGAGCAGAGGGAATACGTTATCATGTAGCAAGAATTCCCTTTTCTTCCCATCTTGTGGCTGACGCTAAGGAGAAAGTCTGTGTTCATAGTTAACACATCTTTAATGCCCCTGTTCCTTTCCTTCCTTTCTTTTTTTTACTCCCAGAGAGGACAGACTTGCAGCCTTAGGAAGGCCATGAATCTAGAGAGACTCTAATTATGCTGTTTTGTTTCATTGAGTTTCTTTTTACAGTTGCTTCTTATTTATGGCAAGTGGCTCTGTTCTCTGTATCCAGGGTGATATTATGTTTCCTTTAAAAATAATTATATTACAGTGTAGATGGTGCAGTTTACTGTGCGCCAATTACACCTCAATAAAGCTGTAAAAATGAATGAAGATGTTTAAGTAAATAAAAGCAAGTCGGTGTAAAGAAAAATAGCAAGCAAATACCAGAACAGGTGGTGTTTAAAAATAGGGAGGGGAAGCTGGGTATGTTGATGTATGCCTGTAGTCCCAGCACTATGGGAAGTTGAGACAAGAGGTTCATAAGTTCAAACCCAGCCTGGGCAATTTAGCAACTTAGTGAGATACTGCCTCAGAATTTTTTGAAGAGCTGGGGATGTAGTCCAGGACCCTGGCCTTGAGTTCAATCCTAAATACTGCAAAAAGGGGGAGGGTACCCCACCCCATGATCCTGATTGCTCCTGGCAAGGCCTGGGGAGCAGAGAGATTTGCCCAGGCCTAAGCAGTAGGTCACTTTACACATCCTGGGGGTCCTGGGCCCTGGAGCCTTTTCTGCACTCCTTGCATGAGGCCACAGGCTTGTCGGGAGTGCACAGAGGACTTCCTAGGAAGAGCGCTCTGCAAGAAGCATCTGGGAAGAGCTGCTCCAGGACCCTGTGGCCGTGGGGTGGGAGCTGCTGCCTGCATCCAGGTGCCCCCTCCCAGCACCTCGGTGCTGCCTCAGGGCTCTGTGGTGCTAGGAGCCTGGATCCTACTGGGACTGCTAGGGGTGGGGGCTGCCTGGGCTACAGAGCGGGGGTGGGGGGTGGGGGGTTGTGCACAGTGGCCCCCGCTGTGTCCTTTGTCTGGCTCTTCCAAAGCTCTTGGTGACATGGGCTCATTTTAGCCTCCCAGTTGGAGGTCACCACTTCCAAGAAGCCACTCCAGGCCATGTCCCGGTCCCTTGCTGTTGTTGTACCTTCAGTTTGGTTTTCTTCATTTCAGAGCTTAGCACATTCTCCAGTGTATAGTATTTATTTCTGGGGTCATTATGTGTTTAGTGCATGTCCCTCTGGAGACTCTGTGTGCCCTTGCTATTCTATGACCCTTGTCACGGGTGCCACCTGGAGAGACATGAGAAATGCCATGGGTATCACAGCTATCGAGCCTCTCAGGAGTGGGGGAAATTGGGCTCACTTCACAGATGGGACAACTGAGGCTCAGAGAGAGAAACACTTCCCACCTTAGGAGCCTACCAGGGAATCCAGGGAGTCTTACCCAGTGGAGATCCAGGGCCCGTCAAGGCGCGGGGGCAAGACTGCAGTGACAGGCGTGCTCTCGGATGCTGGCTGTGGGCAGTGGGGCTCCCAGCGCAGGCGGCTGCTTTGCGTAGCCCCAGCGACCTCAGAGGAGCTTGCTGTAAGCCAGAAACACGGGATCAGAGCAGCCTAGGTTCACACCCCACTTCCCTTGCTGTGTGCCCCGTCCCCAGCCAGGGCCCCAGCTTGATAGTCAGCAAGGCTCCCAGCCCGGAGCCTCTGGGAAAGCAGGCCTGCAAGATGGCCAGCCCAGGTCCCAAGCCAGGAGCCTTAGACTCCTAGGTGCCCAGCTGCTTGGCAGAGGGCATCATCTGAGGACCCAGTTCCTCCCCAGAGCAGACCACTTGCCCTTGAAGGGGCCATGGTTGTCAGGTCCGTGCCCATACCAGCCGCTTAGTTGCCTTCTTACTCCCGCGCCCGCCTACCCTGTGGATGCCCCACCACAGCATCTGTGGGACCCGACCAGGGCCTGATGCACAGCTGGCCCACAGGGTGTGATTGGTGAGTGAATGAGGGCCCCGTCAACTGGCAGTGAGGAGGCAGGGCACATGCTGTGTAGGCCACACTCAGGCCTGCTTGGGGTCTGGGCAGGAGTCAGCGCTTCCTGGAAGGAAGTGGTCGGAAGGTGGCTGTGGGCTGCCGAGGTCGCTGTGCAGGCACCGGGCTTCCTCGGGGACTTTCAGATGGGCTTGGCCCCGGACAGGCCAGAGCATGGGACCATGCCTCATCTTCCAGGCACTGCTCCAACCTGGTGCTGCTGAAGAGCAGCCATTTGCCCAGAAGCTGCCCATTCTCAGATGGATTCAGACATCCCAGGAAGTAGGATGTTCAGGGGCACATGTGTGGTGTCCAAGCATGACGGCCATGGGTCGTGCTCACAGTAGTCCAGGGCCCAGCTGCCCCACTGCTGCATGGGCTCTCCAGCCTGATCCTTTGGGAGAAACTGCAGCTGTAGTGCATGGAGAGAGGTTGGATCCCAGGAGTGATAGATGCGGCACAGACTTAGCCAGCCAGGGCCTGGAAGTTGTGGGCTGGTGCACCCTGTCCCAGGTGTAGTTCTTGGGGAGCCAGGGGTCTTCATTGCCTCTTCAGAGCTGTCTGATTGGGCAGTCTCTCAGATTGCAGGTTGCTAGCCTCCCTGGGGAGCTATGAAGGCGGGAACAACATGGATGACACCAGTGCAGGCAGTGTGCTTTTGATTTGGGGACAAGGTCTTGCTACATAGCCAAGGCTGGCCTCAAACTCAGTAATCATCCTGCCTCAGTGGGGCAAATGCTGGGCAAATTACAGACCCAGTTTTTTTTTTTTTTTTATTTGTAATAAGAAATTACAATGTGTCAATTTCAAAACATGTTAGTAGTACATTCCCAGTAATTGATACAAGGCATATTGTTGTCCTCCTTGTAGTTATACAGAGCACAGGGTATAGATATGATAAATTTTCTAATGGTTATTGGTACAATAGATTTCTTCTCTTTGATCTAAGAGAAGGTAGTTGTATACATAATAAAATGCTCCATAATTGCAGTGGGTTACTGGCGAAACCAGCAATGTTGGAAGCTGTTGATTAGAGCCTTTCACAGCTCAGCATACTAAACTACCTTTACGTTTTATGCATCATGTTTGAACTTTTCTGCTGGGTGGTTAAGGGCAAGTTATATCAAGACCTGTATAACAAAACATGTAGTTTTTGTATCTCCCAAAGTCAGTCAAATCTCCTCAGGGTTTACTTTGGAACCATGTACAGTGCTTTGTAGAACTGTTGTCAGTGTCAGCCATCTGGATGAGTCACGGCCATTGCTTGAGCAGTTTGTTCTTTGTGACAGCCCGAGAGAATGTTTTCTCTTTAGGTAACTCTCCTTAGGCACACTATGTATCTTCACTTCCTTTCCACTGTAGCCCCATAATCTTCTTTTTTTGGGGGACCAGGGTTCGAACTCATGACTTTGCACTTGCCCAGCAGGCACTTGTGCCTCGGAGCTATCTCCCCAGCCCCCCCCCATAATCTTCTTGAACAGAAAATTTGGGAAAGCACTGAGTTATAGGATGTTATAGCACAGGTTCTGTTCTATCCTATCCTGAGTCCTCACTGACCTTGAAGGGCTAGAGCCAAAATATTGGCTATCCTTGTAGCCCTTCTTTTTCTCTAATTTTTGGTCTATAAACTTATATTCTTAGCTCTCCAGAAAAAAAGCTTAGTGATCCTATTACTCTAAAACATGGATGCTTCAGCTTAATAGCACTGTCTTTCTGAATGTCAGACATCTTAGACTTAATGTGGAATTGGTATTTTCCATCAATCATTGATAGTCTAATAAATCTCAATGGAATATGATAAGAGCAGTTACACATTTTTACACAGATATTTAGAAATATAAGCATGCACCAAATTTTAGCCCGTCCATCCTTTGGCATTTTTCCTAGTCTCTTACTTTCATTTCATACCCTTTTGTGTTTTCTTATAGATCAACCATTTACTTGAGAGAGAGTGTAATAGTAACTAAAATTACATTAGAAGCAGCACATATCTAAAAGGCCAGAATGACAGGCATTCCAAGCACTGCACCCGGTTTGTTCTGTGCATTTCTATACATTGTCACCTCTCCTATCTGTCATGACCCTGGTAGCTAGGCACCACTACCATCTCCCTCCTCGGGCAGAGGAGCAACAGGCTCAGCTCCACCAGGGCTTGGGACCCCTGGGCTATTGGAATTGGTTTGCATGTGTTTCACCCCCAGGGAGGGCGCAGGGGACTCATTCAGAGACCTCAACTGCAGGGGCGCCGGTGCTGGCCAGATGCACAATGAGTGGGTGAGTGCAGGTGCCAGGGTGGCGACGGGGCCTCGGTGCTCTGGGTCAGTGAGCCTGATGGTGTCAGTGAGCCCAATAAAGGGAATGAAAATGGACATCCAGCCGGGACTTGCATGCCCGTGTTGTCACTCGGGCAGCTCAGAGGGTGCTCTAGCTGTGAGCCAGTCAAGCCAGGTCACTCTGCATGAAGCCACACATGTCGGAGGTCCCTCAGGGACCTGAGCCAGGACCTGATCACAGGTGGGGTACACATCTGCGCCAGCCCCATCCTGTACCCTCTCCCCAGAGTTGGAGAGGAGAGCTCAGCAAGTCAGTGCTGCACACGTATCAGTGCCTTGGCAGCCAACTTTGTCGGAAGACCCTGGGTCCTCTGGATTCAATTCTCCAGGTTAATGTGAACATCACCAGTGTCAGTGAAATCTGTCCAAAAGTGTTGGGTTGGAGAGTGGATTGGAGCAGAGCGAAGGAGAGAACTAGAAGGGGTCAGTGTTATTTGCCTTGTAGGAAAAAATCAAGCCTGCATTTCAGAGCAAAACAGCAAATGGACCCTGAAAATTGTATTCTCATTGTTTCCATGGAACTGGGTTTGGTGAGGAAATGTTTTCTATTTGAAAGAAAATAAACCCTTTCCCTCCTGTGCCCCCTCCAAAGGCACGGAGGAGAGAGGGTGGAAATGCTGTGTTTTATTGTGAATCCTCAAATATTATGTTCTCCCTGTGTTTTGGTTTATCTTTTTGTTTTTTTCTGTAAGAAATTAGGGCTTAATTAGGTCCGCAGACTTTAGCATGGTTCAGCTCCTCTGTCTTCAATACACATACACACACACACACACACACACACACACACACCCTCAGACACTGCTGGCGGAAACACCCCAGCTGAGCATTGAGCCGCCTCTTGGCCGTTTGTGAACCTCAACTTCAAGGTGGCAAAAATAAACTCAGCCAATTATAAATAATTCCATGACACTTGCTCCACTGCCGCTTTGGGGACAGGCTTTGATTTTCTTCTGTTTTTTTTTTTTTTTTTTTAACCCCCCGCCCATACTTTCCACCCGGCTCTCTTCCCCAGATAAACAACTGGAGTCACACGGTACTGTGGGTGGGTTGTACAACTTTTGCAGGGACCTGACGGACTCAGTTAAAATGCAGGGACCAAATTGATTTTTATAAACCATGGTTTTTTTAATTAACAGTGGTGTCCACTTACTGCCATTCATTATTTACTGTTTACCCACTAATTAAAAATTATGCTGCTTTTGCACTCATAAGAGCAGGGACATTTGAAATTAGATAGCATCGTTCAAATTACCTGCAGAATTAAATCTAGAGTGCCCAGTTGCTCAGACCAGGCTCCCAGAGCTGAAAATATGATCTGCAGCAGCCTGGTATATTCTCATGGGCCTGAGCACCAGGGACAGGCCACTTGGGGCAAGCGCCATAAGGAGATAGCCTGGGCCTCAAAAGGAGCTGACACTCACTAGCTCCTAATGTGCCCGGTGTGGGGCGAAGCTTGTCTACAGAACCACGCCCCCCTCCACCCCTCAGCATGTGCTGAGCAGTCCTCTTGGCCAGAGGCTGCCCACCCCTGGTTGTGACCTTCCCACCGAAGACCCAGGGAAGGCAGTTCCTCAGCACTGGGATGCAGCCCTTCCTTGGCCTGGCCATTCCCAAAGACAGGGTGTACCACAGCATGGCATCTGTCAGGTCCCTGTTTGGCAACTGAGGACACTAAGGTTCAGAGGGTGGAGGGACTTGCCATTTGTCACTCACCCCTCAAGCGGTTGTTTGATAGGCAATTTGTAAACCAGGTGACAACAGACATCTACTCCTTCACCACCGAGGAACGAGGAGCGTGGGATCCGCGGCATTTGGCACATTCACAGTACCCTGCAGCGCCCTGCCTGGCCGCCATGTTCTCGCCCGTGCTCCCGGCCGGCCACGCCGCTCCTCCCCTCCACTCTGGTGGGCAGTGCTGTCTGTGTTCTGTCCAGGTGGACTTGCCTATCCCAGCTAGGTTCCATGAATGGATTCCTATCACCCGTGCCTCTTGCCTTCCCCTTTGCCCCGGTGCCTGGTGGATGTGGCTGTCCCTGCTCTGCAGGTGACATGGGAGGCCTGGAGTGCTTCTTCCCCACATTCACCATCTGTGCTTTCTCTAAGATGGTAAAAAAAAAAAAAAAAAAAAAAGAGCAGGTTGGGTCCCAAAGGGGAGGAGGGCGGAGAGGAGGACGACTCTCCTAGCATGGCGACAGCAGATGCAGAAAGATCCTCACTTCGCTTTCTTTCCTTCTAGGGGCCAAGTAGCAGAAGGAAAGTGCCGGTTTCCTCCTCCCTCTTGGCTTGCTCGACACAGCCGCCTGCAGCAGCGGGAAGGTGGGGGAGGGCTCAGGGGCAGCTGCGGGCGGGGCGCAGCCCATCCCAGTGGTTCCGCCTGGCTTTAAAGGGTGCTGGAGAACAGCTGTCGTGATCCCGGCCCTCTGGTGCAGTCGCACATTCTGTAGTGCAAGGAATTGGGCTTTCTCAAAAGGCGGTTCATTGGAGCTTGATTTTTATGAGATTAATATTTGAAGTCCGTGGCATTTAATGATGAGAGCTGTCTGAGGGACTCGTGGAGGGGGGCACGGGGCCAAGGGCAGAGCAGGCACGCGCTGTGGGGCTAGTTGTAGGCTTCTGCTTTGTTTTGTTTTGCTTGTATTTTAGAGAAGGGTCTACAGGGTGTTCAGGGTCTCACTACTAGATCGGACTCACAGTGATCCACTTGTTTACAGCCGCCCAAGAGCTGAGGTTACAGGCATGTGCCACCACGCCCGGTCTCAATTGCCCTCTCGGCGTGCCCTGGGGTTGAGGTCAGCACAGCAGGCCCAGAGATCTGAACCCCAGGTCCCTGCGCCTGCTTGCAGTTGCTTTAATCCACTGAACTACTTGGCCAGCTCTGGCTCTACGTTAAATCTTAAATCGTTAAACTGGCCCTGACTCTCAAGAGCCCAGCAGGGGAGCTGATGGGTTTCCCAGGGCTTCTGTGACCAAAGACCACAATCCAAGTGGCTTCAAAAGCACTTTCTCCTCCCTAGTTTCCTGGTGGTCAGTCTAAAGTCTCACATCAAACAGTGGGCAGTGTCTCAGGCACTGCATGGGCTCCAGAAGGATTCTCCCACCTCCGCCGCTGCCCGGGGCTTGCAGCTGCATCACTCCAGTTGCCACCTCTGTCTTCACTTGGCCTTCAGCCCTCTCTGTGTCACCACCCGGACCGTCTTTCCTCACATAAAGACGCCGGTCACTGGATGAGCTCCACCTGCTCTGGTGTGGCCTCCTCTCACCTACTGACATCTGCAAAGACTCTGTTGCCAGATAAAGTTGGGGTCACATGGGATGGTGCAGTCTGGACTTGAACCCATTTTTTTCCAATCCCCAGCAGACGTTCCAAGGTCATCTGAGGTCTAGATTCTTTCAGTACCCTAACCTTCACTCCTGCACCCCAACACAAATGCCTACTGACTACTTGTTGTATGCCTGACATGTGGCAGGCTCTAGATCTATAAGCTTGCACACTGTACTCAGAGTCCCTGTTTACTTGGAGAGGCCAGCACCAGCTAAACAGGCCCATCATGGGATATAATTTCTAACTATTCATTTTCTTTTGGTACCAGGAGTCAAACTCATGACCTTATGCTTGCCAGGTAGTCACTGTGCCACTGAGCTATATCCCCAGTCCTTCAAGCTATTTGTGAAGGAAATTGACACAGCTCAAAACTTTCTGTGGCTCCCAGGGCACTTGGGATCACAGCCAGGCTTTCTTATAGCCTGCAAAGCCCTTCAAAATCAGCATCTTAGACTCCTGGAGTATACTTCTGTAATGCCTGTGCCCTGGGAGGCTGAGGAAGAAGGGCCGAAAGTTTGAGCCCATTCTTGGCAACTTAGTGACTCAGTACTGGGACAGAAGAATGAGTGATCGCCTGGCTTTGCTGCTGTCCACCACCTCTGGCCATGACCACAGTTGTGTGGCCCTGGCCCTGGTGGCAAGCCAGCCTCTCTGCCATCCTCCTCCCCTGCCTGTCCCAAGGGGACTGCAGCACCTTGGCTCTGCTCTGTCACCTGCTCCCCTCAGTGGTGCTTGCTATACCTGACAATCCTTTATCTACTTTCATTTTTCAACTTTCCTTTTGGAAATGCTCTTAGACCTACAAATTGTGGCAGAGCAGGCATGTTCCAACACGCCCTTTAGCCTGCTGTGGGTTCCCGTCTCCTGTGAGGCTCAGAGTTGGGCGATAAACCTGGAAACAGAACCTCTACAGCCTTGCCCAGGTGACCATTGTCCCCCTCACACCCCATCCCAGCACTGCATCGAGCCATCTCCTCTCCCTTGATCTCAGGTGTATCCCTGTCACTTTCATGACCCCGGTACTTTTGTAGAGTATTGGACTGTTATTTCACAGGGTGTTCCTTGATCCGGGACCATGCAGTGTTGGCTTGTGACTAAGTTCCTCTTCGGTATTTTTATGAAAAATGCTGTAGAAACTGTGTTTGAATCCTCAGCTGGCTTCTTCATCCTCCAATTCAGGGGACCTTGGTGTCAGTTGATTCATTCCTAGTGCTGTAAACTTGGACCTCTGCTCAGTGGATGGACCTGCCAGGTGTTCACATGGTCAAGTTATTGCCTGCCTGCCTTCCTCTCTCTCTCTCTCTCTCTCTACTGGGCATTGAACCTAGGGCCTTGTACATGCTATACCACTGTGATGGACCTAGCCATTCCTTTTTTTTTTCTTTGTAATTAATTGTCTTCTCATGAGATAATTCTTAGAGATAATGAGAACATCCAGTTTCTCATGATTTCCCCTGATTGATTGATTGACAGGATCTCACTGTACAGTTCAGACTGGGCTTAAGCTCACTATGCAACCTTGGCTGATGTAGAATTTGCAGTGAGCCTCTTGCCTCAGCTTTAACAATGCTGGGATTATAGGTGAGTGCCAACAGGCCCAGCTCTTATGGATTTCAGCATCTGTTGGTGACCGTTACTGCAGTGTTTTCCAAATGGCCATTCTCCAGTTCTCTCCTTATTTCTTTTTCTTTATTCTTTCTTTCCCCCCAATCTCTTGCTCTCTTTTTCTTTTTAAATTAATTTTAATGAGAAAGAAATAGCAATGAGACAGTTTCAAGACAGGCTAGTGGGACAGTTACAATAATTAGTACATTGCACATTGTTATCTTTGCACATAGTTATTCAGAGGACAAGATGCAGACATGATACCCTATCTAAACAATATTAATACAAATTGTTCTTATTGAGCTAAGAGAAAGTAGCTATATGTCTATCTTATTTTGAATACACATATATTTTTTCACTGTAAAATAGTCCTTCATTTATATCCCCCTTTTTTGTCTTGTCAGAGATGGGTGTTCCATTGCTGTTAGAGAAGCTGTATTTAGAGAAGTCCTTAAAAGACCTTTTCATACTTGATGCTGGTTTAAATATTGTAGGTATTTGTATTCAGTAAAATAACCCAATATAGTCCAATATTCCATAATAGTAGTGGGTTATCAGCAAAATTGGCAATGTCAGAAGTTGTTGACTTGAATATTTACAGATCAACATATTAATATGGCATTACTTTTTATACCTCATGGTTAGGCTTTTCTGCTGGATGGTTAAGACCAAGATAAAGAAAGATTTATATAATCAAAAATGCAACTTTTGTATCTGACAAGGTCATTCAGGCCCCCTCAGGATTTACCCTGAAATCATGTACTGCAATTTGCAGAACTTTTGTCAGTGTCAGCCATCTGGATGAGTCACAGCCATTGCTTGACCAATTTGCTCTCCATGAAAGCCTGAGAGAATGTTTTCTCTCTAGGTGACTCTCCTTAGGCACACCATACATCTCTTTCCTCTATGGCCCCATAATCTCCTTGATCAGAAAATTTGGAACACCACTGAGTTGTAGGATGTTCTTTCTCTCATTTTCTAAAGGTAGAGTCTCCCTATGTAGTTCAGATTCACTTTGAACTTGTGGCATAGCCCACTCTGGCCTCAAAGTCATGACAACCCTCCTACCTCAGTGTGGTGAGTGCTGGAATTACGCATGTGCCACCAGCCTGGCTCCTTTCTGATGTAGCAGTTGGAACTGTGCTGTAAGGAAATGTTATCCGTTTTTTCCCCAAATATTTATTGGCTCGTTATTTGCGCTAATGTCCACTCCTGGAGGGTTACTCAGCACCTAGGCTGTCATCCATCACTGTCAACATTTTTCTTGCCAGAATTGTCCTGAGAAGGCCGTTGGGTGCTTCTCCAATCCGACCCTGCCTTTCTTCCTTGGGAGCACCCCTAGTTCCTGGTGCCAGGTCTTCCAGCCTCATTTCTCATCTGCTCAGCCCCAGCCTAGGAATCAGCCATTTGTTTGATGAATTCTAGTTCCTTCTATTGGAGAACAGTGCTAAGAGGTCACAGCCCAGAGCTGGCTGTGCTCACTGCCAGCAGGGTGTCGCCCCAAGTTCCGCTTGTTTTACTCTTCTCCTTCCTTTCTTTCTCTCCCTGCCCTCTTCCCCCTCTTTCTTACTTCATTACTTCCTTTCTTTCCTCTACCCCTTCTTCCTTGTCTCCTTCCTTTCCTTCTTTCTCACTCTTCCTCCTTCCTCTCTCTCTTTCCTCCTCCTCCCCTTGATGGCAGGCCTGACCAATAAGGATAAAGTCCTTATCTTGTGCTCATGGATTCCCCAGGACCTAGCACAGTGCCTGACTGACACTCCATGGACATTGTTTAACTTATGGAAAGTTCTAGATGAGGCCTTCAATGATAAGTGCTCCATGAGTGCTGGTTATAATTATTTTTAGTTGAACAAAGGACCAGTCTATCACAGCATACTCATAGGTTTCTAGCCAATACTTCTGCCCCTTAGCATGTGGCTGAGGGTCCAGATGGACGGAGGAGAGGGGAGCAAGGTCTACCATGGCCAGGGTTGTGAGGAGTAGGGCTGAGAGGGAAAGATGGCTGGATAGGGCCTTCCCAGTGAGCTGGACTTGGGTTCACGCAAATAGGTAAAGAGCGTAGAAAGGTAGCTGAAGTGAGATTTGGATATATGCTAGGGCTCAGCTGGGATGGGTCCAGCCTAAAAAACAGCCACCAGAGACTTTGCTGTCACATTGCCTAACCTCCCTGGGGAGTTTGTTTTAGCTACACAGCACAGTCAGGTGCAAGCAGCATTATAGCCGCAAGTGGAAGCTCTGAGTGTCACTCTGCTCATGCAGGGTGTTTCTAGCAGGCTCCTAAGAGGACCTAACAAGAAACTGGTGCAATTGATCCTAACTAGCATTCTCCCCAAGCCAACTATTATATTTCAAAATGTAATTCCTAGGCAGACTTAGTGAGATCCCTCACTTGGCTTCCTTCCATACCTCCTCCTCAGAACTGGGTGTCTGCTCTACACTCGTGTCTTCACCGACTTGCGACTGGCCACATTTCGGCTCGGCTGCAGGCAACACCTAACAGCTGAGATGTAGTGCTTGCCGTATTCGAAGGCCTTGGAGTTCTCCTGGAATGGAAGGGAGACTTCGAAAGTGGGTCCCAGCCTGGATTCGGTCCAAAGAACTCCCCCGTTCCCTCTGATTTATACACCGACATCCAGACAAAGATTTGGTTTAAAGAAAATATCGAAAATTTTGAAAATCTGAAACTTTCTGGTTGGTTGTGATCCACATCGCAAGTCTCGCTGTGTCCCATGGTAATGCTAGTTACTCACTAAGCCCTCAGTTGGATGTGACCTGCCAAGAGCGCTTGGACTTGAAAGCTCTCACAGAGCACTTTAAGTCAGTTTCGGCCACGGATCCAGCCCAGACGGTGAGCACCCGGATCACAAGAGGCCACACCGTCATCTACGCTGGCTGTGGCATGTGGCCACCTGGCCTACGAGCCCAGCCCGGCTGCTGATGAGGTGGCGGCTGCTGTGTTGCTCGTGATGAAAGGCGAGCTTTGCAACCAAGCCACACATAGAAACACGCAGGGTCTCTGTCGAAAGCCCTTGAAAAGGCTACAGGTTGTCCCACTGTACCAGTACCAGCCAGTCACAGAACTAGACCAACCCATCAATTCTAAGGAGCCGAGGGGTGCCTGGTGTGCAGATGAGTGGCATATCTGTTGTCTGGCCCTAAGCAAGCCTCGTTGTCATCTACTTAATCCAAAGGTCTTTGTGCTCAGGGCCAGGGGTGGGGAAACTAACATCGTAGGCACCTCAGAAAGGGTGTGTTTCAGAAAGAGCGCACCCCAGGCCCCACTCTGTGCAGTCCCAGGCCTTTGGGAGGCAGGTATCTTCTTCTGTGTGGTGGCCTCTGAGAGTTGAAGGTTTTCTTGGGGAGCTCATAAGGGACCAGGGCCCTGGAAGTCACACTCACCAGCATGAGAGGCAGCAGGCCTTCAGATGGGGAAGTCGTGCTTTGCAAGCACATGAAGGAGACAGTTTGGCTTGTCATTTCCTCCTACTTCTGCATGAACAGTCCCAGGTTGGACTGGACAAAGGCCCTGGTGGTGAGGGTGGCCACTGTGAGAAGACAATTGCTTGTGACCCTGTGTCCAGTGCCAACACAGAAAGCCTTTGATAATTAGGAGCATTAGACCCTGAAGATATCTTGCAGCTGTGCTTAGCGTTGCCTCTTCAGGCACAAGGAAGCCTGCTACTCACAGAATGGGAAAGGAATAGGGAACTCAGGAGATTAGACCTGGTCCCACAAGCCAGATTTTTCTGTTTGTTTAGGAATGTTCCAGAACAAACACGGTCCACATCGAAATTCTCCCTGTGTCCCATGGTAATGCTAATTACTCTTGCTCTGGCTGGGGCTTCCATCCAGATGAAAATTCCAGCCAAAGCCCAGCTGTTTCCCAATAGCCAAAACATCAGGGTGATTGATGGGCAGCCTTCCCTCTCTGCCCAGATGTTCTGGTGTCTTGGAGACAAAGCTTATTAGCTCAACTCTGCATCTGTGTTCCTAGGGCTGTGCGCATGTCCTTAGACATCCCCGATCTACCCTCAACTGCACCTCACCCACTCAGCCTTCTTCCCAGGGCCCTGAGGAATCGGTGAGGGGAGGCAGGCTCAGTCTCCTGCTATGGCTGAACCCCTGGATCTTGGGCACCTGCACCTGGGGTGTGGAAGAAGTCAATGTTTGTTAAACAGAACCTACATACGGAAGTCTCTTGTTGGATGGGATCCTTATTAGTTCTCTTGGCAGGGGACTGAAGCTTTCATTGTTCTGAAGAGCCGGAATTTGGCCAGGTAATCACCAGGTTGTAACACACCTAGTAAGAAAGAAGACATCTCTGTGGATGGTGGTGAAGACTCTGTAGATCTGGAGAAGGCAGAAGACTGCAGATCTGGAGAAGGCCGCAACCTTGGTTGACGCCTGGAGGAGCTTAATTCTTCCCGGGGCCTTGGGACCTGGTTGTCCACCAGGTCTTCGCCTAGGGGCCAAGAGCCTTCTTGTCTACAAGGAGTCAGTCAGTTCTGACAAGACAACGATGGAACCTGGAGGTCTCCACGTGGCATCTTGGTCCCTGAGAACTTCCGAAGACTTACTGGGGTGACCGGGAGCCACCCCAGCCTTGGGGGAAGCGCACCGCTTGCCGGGCTGTTCTTGGGAGTCTCCACAAGGGGGCCCTCTTGAGCTTTGGTTGGGGTGGTTGGGAGCCGGGGTGAAACCCAGCACGCCTCCTCCCGCGTCGGGCACTAGCCCAGGCCACCTGCCTCACTGGCTCCACCCAATGTTGGGGAAGACGGAGCCCCTGGAAGGCCAGCTGTGGAGTCTACGCGTCCTTCCACGTGGAGAACCTTCTTCCCCACTCGTGCACAAGGCATACTTGGACACGATTGCAGGGCAATTAGGGTAGCCGCCCAGCCTCGCCTCCTCCAGAGCCGCTCACAGCTCGGAATGCAAATTCCAGTGGGAACTCCAAGAAGTTGAATCTGGGAAACGATACAAACAAGGCAGCCAAACATTCCCGCATCTTGGCCTCCCCCGAAGACGAAGACGAAGACGTGCGCACCTGGCTGAACGCTGGAGGGCCTCGAGAGGAAGCGCTGAGATTTTAAATGCAAGAAAATTATCGCAATTTAGCGAGTCAATTTTTGTCACATTGCGCTGAGATTAAGTTTGTGGTTGCGATCTCACGTTCAAAATAAGGAATCTCCCTAGAGTGCAATTTTGTGGGAAAACCAACATCTTGTTTAAAAAAAAAAAACTCGTTTTGTTGGGAGTTACCAGATTTTATTTGAAGAGAAATGGTGATATTTAATTACGGCATTATGTTACCGTCTAGAAAGTTAATGTGCTTTCAGAGTTTCAGGAGAAAGGCTGACGGGGAAGTCAGAACCCTATTTTTAAATTATCGTACAAGTAGAATCCCGAAGATGCAAATATTGGCTGAAGTGTTGTGGACAAGGTCCAAGAGAACAGGTTGGCTTCCTAAACGTTACATAGGCTGGCTCTACACCCCACCCCGCGCTGGGGACTCCTGGACAGAGTGCGCAGCTTGGAAAGCCCGTTCACCTCTCTGGCTGGGTGACCAACGGGGTTTGTTAGTCCTTTGTCACTGAGCCACCTGTCTACCAGCACGGCGACCGGGCACACGTGGTTAGGAAGAGCTAGAACTTCCCCAGGCAGTGTTTAAGGGTCAACTCCATCTTTGTAACAAGCCCTAAGGCTGAGTGTGCTTACAGCCCTACTTCGCGCACCCTAGAAAACAGGCTGTAGGGAAGAGTCGGCCATGTCTTGGGTTTCTCGCACAGCCTGTAGGTAGCACGCCACGGCCCGGGCTTCTTCCCTTTGCCCTTCTAGTGCTTGGTCTTTGCTCCATGTTTACCGACTACCTGCTCTGTGCCTGCCCACGAGGTTGCAAAAATGTGTCTTCCTGCCATCTGGTTCTGCATAGAACTCTCAAGTGTTCTGCGCTCTGGTCCCTGAGGAGAGCAAGGTAGGCCAGAGAAGGAGGGGCTGGAGGGGGCCTTCCTGCCTGCGCCTGCTCCTTGCCGGGCTCTCTCGACAGATGGAGCCGAGTGTGATGGGTACTCTGGGCAGAGCTGCGAAGGTGGTGGAGAGGTGTGAAGCACAGAGAGCTACAGGAGATGTAATTAGGCCCTGGGCTCAGAGGGACCTGGGGAGTCACGGGAGGACAGAGACGGAGGACAGGGGCGGCAGGGCGGGGCTGCTAGCGTGCGGGCCAGGCAGAAAGCCCAGGACGAAGCCAGGCGTGTGTTCGCAGGCATGCTGTGGTTCAAAGGGTGCTGGGCCTTTGAACAGCGGTGGGGGTGGGGGTCGTTTTCTCCTTGATTCAATTCAGTGACTGCCACGAGGCACCTGGGAGGGTGTTAGGTGGGGCGACAGGGAGAAGCCACGGAGGGACGGATTCTTTCCAATAGAAGTTAAGTGAAAATGAGATAGCGGAGCTGAAGCGAAATGTGGCCTCAGCTGCAGGACAGTAGCTATCAGAGGTGACCTAATTGCCGCAGTAGACACAGCAACAGGCAGCTGGGGGTGAAGGCTCTAAGGCCAGGGTGTTCTTGTTAAGAGTGACATGGTATGTGTCTGTGGCAGGAGAGCCTGGGAGGCCTGCAGGACACTTCAGGTCCTGGACGCAGAGGCCCACGCCATGGGATGTACAGGGGCAGCAGCAGAGACAGCACAGCCTGTTCTGTGGGGTGAAAAAGGTGGTGTGTGTGTGTGGGGGGGTGCCGGTCCTTGGTGTGGAGACAGGAAATGTGAGATGGAGAAGTGGGGTGCAATGCCGACTTGGGGGTGCGTTATCTGATATGGGGTGGGAATGGGCTGGGGTGCGACCCTGTCCACAGTGTCCTCAGCACACAGCTCAGAAAGGAAGGTGAAGATGGCGAAGGAGCTCAGAGAGGGATGGAAGGGTGGGGCGGATGGTTCTGTACAGAGGGTCAAAGATGCGATAAGGGGTGCCTGGTGAACAATGAATGACTTCCAGACGCACCCTGAAAAATGTGCTTCAGTGTCTGCACCCCAAGCACTGCAGGGGCCATGGTAGGAATTTGCCTGTGGGCAGAGAAGAGGGACTGCATACCCCAGAGGAATGTGGGAGAGAGATTTATATATGTTCCAAGGCAAAAATAAACAGATAAATGAGATCAGTGACATCAGTGCTCGCCCACGACCACCTGTCCCAGGACAGATGGCTGTGCACCTGCTCCTTTACATTCCCTCTTGGCTTCTAGAGCCAAGGGAGGCCCTGAGCTCTACAGGATAGAAACTGGGGTCCTCTCTGAACTGTCCCTGTCACAAGGCCTGGCCCTTGGAAGGTATTATATGTTGTTGAATGAATGTGCAAGTCTTTTCAGGCTCTTCTTCATTTTATATACATGTAATGCATTTACTCAATTTTTTTTTTTTATAAAAGTGGGGTTATCCTGTACATGTTACTTGAAATCTCTTGTTTTGACTTAATAATAGATTTTCAAGGTCTTTCAGAAGGTTGATTTTTTTTTTTAAAGCCTAGAGCGACTAATGCATATTCACTGTCTGCAGGGGAAGTAGAGTTGATGGGAAGGTAGAGCAGCAGCTGAAATAACCAAGGGAAACAGGTGCCTTAATCAATGTGAGTCCAATAAAAACAGGCGAAACTCTTCAAATAAAAGCAATTGTGGCTTACAGTGGAATTCTCCACATGTATAAGAAAGGTGTAAAATGAAAAGCGCAGGTTGCATTCTACCCTGAAGCCCTGGTTGCCTCCTCCAAAGCAAATCACCTTAACAGTTTCTTATTTATCCTCCAAGAAAATGGTTTCGTGCTGATCTCTGCATATAAATGTATGTGTTTTTACTTGTCTATTAAAATATCTTTATGGATGCAATCTTTCTATAGACATTGTTCTGCATTTTGCATTTTATGTTTACATTATCTGATGTATTTTTCCATTTTAGACTTAGCTTTTCGTGGAACAGATGAAATAGTCTTCCATCATGCAGATGAATCTTGATTTAGTTAACCAGTTCTCTATTGATGGGCATTAGGTACTGGTCCTTTTCTTTTCTCTTTCTATTGTCAAAAACAAGAATAAAAAAAAAACTAAGAATATATTGAACATTCAATTAAATACATCCTGGTGTACATTTTATGTGTCCAATGGAGAATTTCCTAACAGAGAAATTGTATATGCATTTAGCATGTTGATAGAGTTGGCCAAAATCTATTGTCGCGGGTGCCTGCCAGCTCCTGGGAGTAGGGATTGTGAATTTGCTTTTGAGAAAGTTATTTTAGCCTCCAAGGTATCCACAGGCTGAGATCAAACAAACATGAGTTCCCAATCAAAGATCACTGAAAACACAAGTGAATGACTCATTACTATGAAGTAAGAGTTAGCAGAAACAAAAGCATTTCTTTCTCAAAATCCAAAAACACTGTTTCAATTTATCCTTCATGAGGGATAGATGGCGGATGACAGTACCTGTGTCCTCACACCTGTGGCCACATCGCATGTTCTCAAACATGAACAGCAATGGTTTTGTTTTTTGTAAATCTAACAGTTGGATACTAGATTAAGCACACATTTTTTTAATGGCCTGACATAAATAAGGGACATAAGTGAGTTAGCCACTTTTCTACCTTGCATGTGTACCCTCTCTGTCTTTAGAACCATCGTGCTGACTGAGGCCACTGTCATTTCTCAGTGAAGTATTGACTCTGTGCTCTTGGTACCTCCCTGGCATTCCTTCTGGTCCCTGCAGTTTACCCTCATAGAACAGCAAGTGTGGTGTTTAAGAAACTCAGATGAACATTCTACTTCTGCAATGCAGCTGTCTGGGCATTCGGAGGGACCTCGGCCGTGTGCAACGGGACTCATCACAGGCCAAACTGTTCCATAAACCTGAGAATCCCACGAGTTCCCTGGGTTAGGCCTAAGGAAGCATGCTGAGGGAGATGTTAGTGTCAGCTGTGCCTGCGCCATGGGGCAGGGCTTAGGTGGCGGGTGCCCACCAGCTCTTGGGAGAAGTGATCGTGAATTTTCTTCAGAGTACAGCACTGTCATTTTAGACTCCAAGATATCTACAGATTAAGATAAAATAAATACAGGTTCCCAAAGATCACTAAATATATAAGTAAATAACTCATTACTATAAAGTAAGAGTTAGCAGAAAAAAAAGCATGTGTATCTCAAAGCATAGACTATTGGAATTATCTCTAGCAGAATATATAATAAATGTATGAAATGTTGGATGAAATGAAATATGACATTTTAAAAATGAGCAAACATCGTGAACCTCGAAAATGACCAAGCGGGTTTAAAAAGTAATCAGGTAGAACTTTAAGTAAATCAAAGTTAAATAGTTGGCACAAAAACACAGTGGCTGATTCACGGAGCGAATTAGACGTAGCTGAAAAACAGATCAGTGAACTGGAAGACAGACGAAAAGAAATTAATCCAAATTTAGAAAAGAAGGAGAAGAGCTGGAAATGAAGATGAAGGGGTTAAAAGGTATAGGAACTCTAATGAGAGAGGCCAAGCAATGTGTGGTAGGTGGAAAGAAAAGCAGAGGGCGACAAGGAGCAGGATGGGAGAAAAACTGGTGTGCAACTTTCCAGAAGCTGTTAAAGACACGGAACCACTGCTCTCAGGAGCAGAGCGAGTGCCAAGCAGGACTAACCCAGGAAAGCCAGCTCTGGAGTCTTCAGAACGTGAAAGACCAAAGAAAAACAGCCGCCGAGATCAGATTCCAAGTAAAGCGTAAAACTGGGGAGTTCTCACATAAGCAACACTACAGGTGTTTACTTTTCTATTACCTGATCCTTCAGTGCAGGAATTTATGAAGAAGAAAGTTTTACTGGAAGGAAAGTTTGATCTTAAAGACAGAATAATGAGAAAAAAAATGCAAAAAAAAAAAAAAGCCGGGCGTGGTGA
>PVJA010032431.1:0-24134 GCA_004027025.1 Myocastor coypus | reverse complement strand
TTATGGGTTTTAGTACTGATGGGATTATGGGTGGAAGTACTTCTGGGATTATGGGTGTAGCCTATGGCGGGAGCTAAGGCGGAGAGCCTGAATGTAATATAAAGAGAGACAGAGAGACAGACTGTAGCTCTAGCTGTTGCTGTTGCTCTGCTGCCGTGTTGGTTGGCTACCTCTGCCACCATTTTGTTGCTGTTCCGCCGCCATGAACTGGATGCTCTCCGCCCTGCTCCACTCAGCCTTGGGCCAGCCGAATATGGACTGAAACCTCTACGAACTGTGAGCTAAATAAACCTTTTCTTCCTTCATTTTGAGTGTTGGGTATTTGTTCCAGCAACGAGGAAAAGGTAACTAAGACAATCGGGATTTATTAGAATATCAATGCTTGATGGAAAATACTGGCTCCTTCCTTGTTAAGTCTAAGGTGTGGAATATTTAGAAAGGCAATGATGATAAGCTCAAGTATCTATGTTATAGAGTAATAGTATCACTAAGCTTCTCTTCTGGAGAGTTAAGAACCTAACTTTGCAGACCAAAAATTAGAGAAAAATAAGAGCTACAAGGTTAGCCAGTATTTTGACCCTAGCCCTTCAAGGTCAGTGAGGACTCAGGACATTATAGAACCTGTACTGTAACATCCTATAACTCAGTCGTGTCCTAATTTTTCTGTTCAAGGAGATTATGGAGCCACAGAGGAAGGGGATCAATGATGTGTAGGGTACCTAAGGAGAGTCACCTAGACAGAAACCATTCTCTCGGCTTTCACAGAGAGCAAACTGGCCAAGCAATGGCCATGGCCCATCCAGATGGCTGACACTGACAAAAGTTCTATAAAATGCTGTACGTAGTTTCAAGGTAAATCCAGAGAGGATTTGACCTTGTCAGACATGAAAATTACAAATTTTGTTATATAGGTCTTTTTTTTAAACTTGGACTTACCCATCTAGCAGAAAAGTTTAACCATGAGGCATAAAAAGGAAAGCCTGTTAGTATGCTGAGCTGTAAAAGGCACAAGTCAACAGCTTCTGACATTGCCAGTTCTGCCGATAACCCACTACTATTATGGACTAAGGGACTATACATACAACTACTTTCTCTTTGTTCAACGAGAAGAAATATTTATACCAATAGTGTTTAGAAAAGTTATCATGTCTGCGTCTTGTACTTTGAACAACTGCTATGAAGACAACAATATGCATTGCATCAATTATTATGGCTGTCCTACTAATGGGTTTTGAAACTGCCTCAATGTTATTTCTTGTTAAAAGTAATAAAAAATAGAAATAGTACATCTTCTGGAGGAAAATGTAGGTAGAAGTCTTACATAGGGGTAGAGAGTTCATGAACAAAAACAAAACTGCATGGGGAATACTTTGAAGAATCAGCTGGGATCTCATCGTTTTTTTAAAAAAAGTTTCTATACTTCAAAGCAAATCTCCAAGAGAGTAAAAAGAAAATCAATAAACTGGGAAAAAATTGTAGCTGACTGTCCCTCCCATAAAGGCACATGGTAAATGGTTAGGTATTATGAACTGAATGCAATCTTTCAGCAAACCATAATTTTGTCAAACATTTTGTGAACAGGGCAAAAGAAAAGATTTGATATCAGAGCTACTAAACCAGAATACAGTCCAGGAAGCACTGGCAGTTCTTGTGGTACCACTTTACAGCCTTACCTCCCTTGATGCCTTTGTAAAACTTCATTTGTAAAATGAAATGATGAGATGAAGATACATTTCTCAGAGGAAGAAATACAAATGGCAAGTAAATATATGAAAAAATGTTCAACATTATTGGTCATTTGAGAAATGTAAATTAAAATAACACTGAGATTCTATCTCACCCCAGAAAGAATGGCTAACATGAACAAGTCAGCCAAAAATAAATACAGGAGAGACTGTGGGGAAAAAAGAGCCCTTCTCCACTGTTGGTGGGAGTGTAGACTGGTACAACTGCTATGGAAATCAGTGTGGAGATTCCTTAAGGAGCTAGGATTGGAGATTCCATTCAAGCCAGCTTCTTAGCTTTTTTTCCAAAAGAACTAAAAGCATCATACCACAGCGATATGTGTGTACCCATGTTTATAGCAGCACAACTTGTCATAACTAAATCCTGGAAACAACCCAGATGCCCATTAAGTGAAGAATGGATAAAGAAGATGTGGTATTTTTACACAATGAAGTATTATTCAGCTATAAAACAGGATAAATATGAATCTTTTGTCAGTAAATGGATGCAACTAGAGAACATACTCTTAAGTGACATCAATCATACCCACATATGCAAACATCATACTGTCATCCTTAGTGTGAGAACCTGAAAGAGAAAAATGGAATCTGAGAAGCAGTACCTTATTCCTGAGGGCTTTGTCTAACCTCCTGCCAAAGGTCTCTCAAAACTTGAATTAAGGATTACATTTCTAACACATGAGCTTTAGGGGGCATGCAGATCATCAGGTGTCTTTCAAAAGGCTTTTAGTTTCTTTTTCATATAAACAGAAAATCATCTGTGCTAAGGAAAATTTGCACTAGAATTGGTAAGATTTGATGTTTTGTGAAAAATGAAATATTAAGGCAACATGCACTGGTTAGATTCCTCTCAGCAAATGGATGGACATTCATTCTGGATAACTTAATGAACCATTTTATAAAAGAAGGCAGATTAGAAAAAGAAGCACCAAGTGAGTATAAATAGTGGGAGCCATTGCTACCACTTAGCCAGATGGAACAAAGAGAATAGGTTTCCATCCTGCCGAGACAGCTGTGGGAACTGGGGTTCAAGTAGGTTCCAGAGTGACACTCAGCAATGACTAACCTGCAGCACTTCTCAGTGCGATACTGGGAAATAAATGTCTTTGCTGTGTCCTCTATGGTTCTGCTGGTGCCTCCTGCCAGTCAAGGTCACCTAGAAACCAGGGGCAAGGGAAAAATGTCTGGAGACAACATATAATGATACAAGTATGCCTTATGGTTGTATGATTTTGTCACGTACTGTTCAGAAAGCTAGATTTTTCTAGGCCTGGAATTTGGAAAGGCAAGAACAGTACAAAAAAAAAAAAAAAAAAAAAAAAAAAAAAAAAAAAAAAAAAAAAAAAAAAAAAAAAAGACTATAGAGACTGAACATATGAGAGAAGTAAAGGGAAAATGGAAAAAAGACTCACAGAGTCCTTCAAAATATACATTAGTGTCATTTTAGACACAAGAAAACTAGAACTTCAACAATTATGTGCCTTGACCAAGACAGGAAGTTTAGATGGTTATGGTGTTAGGAGATAGGGCTGTTGGATAGCATTTTCCAAGCTACCACTTCACATGCAAGCAAATAGTCTGAGTTGGGAGAAGGGGATAGATTTAATATTCATTCAAGCTTTTAGTTGAAGCTAAAGCAGTATCAGAACTTTTTGTCTCCAACATATAAATTCATGCACAATGAAAAGAAAGAAGTCATGACACACTCACAGTCCAGCATATCACTGATGCTCACTGCCCCAAGGTAGAAGAGGAATAAGGAAGGGTGCTTTTAGTGAAGTTAGAGTGGAGCAGGGTGCTGTTCCTCAGCCCATGTTCATTCTGGCATCTCCTCGAGGCATTTCCTACACACCTATATCTGGAGATTTGGACAGGAAGGACAGAGAAGGGGCTGTCTGGCTCCTGCTGTGTGTCTATGCTTAGGGGTAACTCAGTGTGCCCAGGACCTTGGCACATGGCAAATGCTTAGGGATTATGAACGGAATGAAATTTTTCAGGGAACCATGCCTTTTTGTCAAATTTTACCTGGTCTAAGAGCAAGGTAAAAAAAAAAATCTGAAATTAGAGCTACAAAGCCAGAATAGAGTCCTGGAAGCATTGGCAATTCTTGTGGTATGACCTTACAGCCTACCTCCCTGGAAGCATTTGTGAAATTTCAAGAGGTAATTGAGAAGATTAAATGACATCAATAATGCAAAACTCCTAACACATGTAAATGCTCAGCAAAAGCTGACTTTTGCTTTTTTGGTCCTACTACTTTGACCATTTCTTTCATTTCTAAGCACTGCCACTTAGATGCTGGAGCTCACTCATGTACAATAACAGTTCCTCAACCACAATTACTTTAGTTTTTGTAATTGTCATGTTGGTCACTTTACAAGCTTCGTTTTGGGTTTTGTGACTCTGGGTTGCCATTCTGGAGAAACCATGGCATTTTAGAGTATGTCCTTTTTCCATTTTTGAAAAAATCAAAAGCTTTCTTCATTTTTTATTCCACTTCTTGTTTGCCATCTGGTGCCTCTTTTGGCTGCATCTGCGATCACTTAAAGACTTTAGGCAAAGGTTGACTTCACATATGGGAAGAAAGAGAAGGCTTTGTTGATGTCTTCCATATGTTCTCTATTCATGTATTAAGATTTTGTAACCCCACCACCATAGATCTTCTCAGATAATCTTCACACAATCCTTTAATGCCTTAGAAATTTGCTTCTTTGTGTGATCAGCTGGGAATTTCTGAGACAGTTTTTCAATGCCCAATAACCTTAAAAGAGTGTAAATTTAATGTTCTTGAAGGCTCTTCCATTAGACAGAGGAGGCTTATCTGATTGAGAATGTTCCATGGAAAGAGGTAGGGGACCCAGTCTAGGCTTTTCCCTTCATCTCTAGGTTGTGTGCATTTAGATAGCCAGTGCAACCTTTCTGGTCTTCAGTCTGTGTAGCACAAGGCTGGGTGAGCTGTGTTCTGTCACCCTCTTTCCTCCCCTTCTCCTCTGTGCTGGGATTCTGGTCCTCATAGGTGAGTGTATAAAGTTCAAGTGTGTGCTTTCTCTATGCTTTCCTGAGTATGGGAAAAGGAAGTAAATTCAAGGTAGGGATCTCTTCTCTTGCATAAGGCATGAGCAAAAGAACACAAACTCTATTTTTTGCTTAAAAAAGTCATCTTAATTTCTTTTTCTACAGCACATCTAGGCTGAGTGGCATACAGCAGCATGAGTTCTGGAGACAGAGACCTGTTTGATGTGTAACTCTATCTTACCATACTGTGGCCTTAGCAAGTTCTTTTTTTTTTGTGAAGCCTTGTCTTCTTTCTCTGTAGAACAGAAGCATCTGCCTGTAGGGATGGTAGGTCGATGAGTAACCAGGAATTCCTAGAAGGATGTTTTGCACAAAACAGGTGCTCAGAAATATTCATTACTTTGGTATACAGTGAATTCAGTGGTGAAAATGTCATGGTCCTGAGAACATCTAGGGATGGAAATAACAATATTCTCACAAGATCGCGTGATCAACTTATATCAAAGCTAGCACTAGAACAAGAGACTCCAATGTCCTAGCTACAGATCTTTCTCATATATTGAAGAGGGCTACATAAAAGCACAGTGCCAGAAGGACTTCACTAAGGACTAAATGTGCACTAAAGAAGAAGGTGGCCCAACTTTTTTACCTTGAGGGTTAGAAAGATAGGCTGAGGTTTCTGAGGCCAGGACATACATGGAGTATAGGAGTGCTGGTAGGTGCTTGAGAGGGACAGTGGGAGAGTAGGAGAGTCTGGGTGTGAGTTGATGTCTGTCAGTCACACTGAGAAGCCCTCCTGCCATGCTCCTACTGCCTAGCTTCTGTGTCCTGCTTACTAAAACACCAAAGAGCAAAAATTCCCTACATGGTTGTGTTTCAGAAATGGCCAGAGACAGATGAAGCTGTGTTTATAGCTTGGGCAGGAAAGTTTTGCTAGCTCATTTACAGATGCTAAAATTAATCTTTGCCAGATTATTAAGAAATGAGGACACAATGAGACTAGGTCTTGGAGGCAGCCTCCTCCAGGACCTCCTCATTCTGAAGCATGAGGAGAAGCAGCATAGCAAAGGTGACACCAGGTAGCTATGTCTGGAGTCCTTTTCTGTCTGTCAGAGAGCAGTTTACCTCAGTCTGAGCAATGAGATTTCTCTTCTTACACAGGGACTGTTTTTAGACAGGGGTGAGAGCTGGCCTGCGTTCCTGAGTCTCAATTGTCCCAGGTACCAAAGTCTATGGTATACGATCCATGTGTGTTTTGTGAGCCTTATAACTTAGCTCTGAGGCCAAGGCGGTCTAGGCACTAGCAGGTGAAAGGCATTCCTAGCAGAAGGGAGAAAACAGTGCTGAAGAAAGGAAAACATAGTGTGGTTGTGACAGAGAGAGATGGGAAGTGAGTGTGAAACAGCACAGGAAAAGGGGGGTCTGCACCACAGAGACTTCAGGTCTTCTAGGTATAGCAGAAGGCCAGGTCCTCTGCGCTGTTCATGCTCTACCACATTCAGCCTGGCACAGAGGGTAAGGGAAGCTCTTATGGCCCCCGCATATGAAAAACGTCCCAAAGGTGGATCACAGGTGACTGATAAGTTGAGGGTGTTAGGAGATGTTATCAGGTAATGTGAAACTAATTTATCCTTGGGTTTTGGAGTTCAGGCCTGTGGCCTACTTTTCAAGAGGTGGAGTGAGGACTATTGCTTATACATACCTTGAAAAGCATCCTTCTTCAGGTCTCATAGTCTTAGTCAGAGACAGGTTTCCTATGAGGAGGAGTAGTCAGAGACAGGGGTTCCTTGTGAGGAGGAGCCTCAGCTCTGTGCATCTACTCACAGAAGGACATAGGAAAGTCAAGGAAAATAATGTTGTAAAGATCTCACAGACAAGTTAAAGCTTAGTCAGTCATGTGAGTTTTAAGCTCAATTATTCACTTAAAAATTAGTATAATCCTTGCAAGTGTTACAGGAGCTGGCATTGACACCTGAGCTGTCAGAATGCTTGCCTGACTCCATCTCTCCTGCTCTGCCTTCTCCTTGCCCCTTTTTAAAGCAGTGTGAACTCTGTATAGCAAGAGAGTATGAATTCATCCTCTGGACACCTAACACATGTTCTGAGGCTCAGACACATTCCCATTTCCTGAGGCCATGAAGGGTAGCAGATGTGAGGAACACAAAAGTGTGTGTCAAAGACCAAAGACTTCAGGACTTTGCTCAGACTGTGGCTTGACTTTGATCTCGCAGGGTCCCCAGTCTGGGGTTGCCTGGGCTGGAGGCTCCCCTTGGAGAATGTATAGGATTCAGACAGGGAAGTCTCTGGTGCCCAGAAGTTTTGGATGGCTGGAGTGTCAGGGCTAAGACCGATCTGAAAGGGTAGTTCATTGACGGTGAGACTCATACTCAACTCAGGATCAGGCTCCAGGAGAAGAAGCCCTGGTGAAATGAAGGGAAGGGACACAAGCTAGTGGGGTAAACTGTAGCAATTATAGGGAATGGTTAAAAACATACCCAGGCATGCTAGGCTATTTGGTGGGTTTGGAATTCTTCCTAAATTCAATGATAGAAACCAACTGTGGACATTTTAGGGATGAGCTTTGCATTTTCCTGTGTTCTCTAAGGTTCCAGTAGGAAAACAGCCCAGAGCTAGAGACCAGCTGAAAGGCAACTAACTACAGTGGTCTGGATAGGGCTAACAGTGGTTTCCATGAAGTAGCCAACTTCCAGACTAACTAGCTAGATGTTGACCTTCCTCTGCTTCCCTGTTGGTGCTGTTTCTCCATCTCTGCTGCTTTCTCAGCACTTTTTTCAGAAGGTAGAGGACAAGGGATGAGAACCCTGTCTTATTCCACTCACCTGGGTGGACAGAGCTGAGCATCTTTAACTCGTCACTGAGGGCCCACCCTGCTTCCCCTAGTTGTAACCAGCATTTCCATGCCTGGCTGCAGAGGGGCAGCTGTGGGTATTAAGAGCAGCTCTCAGCTGTTCTGTCTCTTTTGAAGCATTTCTTAGTCTCAATGCCTCTAATTAGTTAAAATTGAAAATGGCTGTAAACAGAAGAGAAAAAAGGAGGCCTACTTTTAGCTGAGCCAAAAAGTCTTTCCCCTAAATGCACTGTGATCTCTACATACTAAGCTAAGCACACATGTACATGCAAGGAAAGGATTTAAAGAGCCACAGAAGTAAAATTTAAAGGCCAAATGGTTTCTTAAACAAGTAGATTGAAAATGTACCAAGCTGGTAATTACACCACATATTTTGTTTGTGGCAACTCAGCAACTCATTCAGTCTTCATAAAAACAGGATTTGTAGGACTGAGTATTGTTCACACTTTATAGAGGAGGAAACTGAGGCATAGAGAGGTTGACTGATGTTACTTTGTGAAATGTGACAGCAAGGGGGACAGCTGGGGCTAGAACTTAGTTTCCTTTCCTTCACTCTCTCTGGTAAGAGGAAGATGGGGTCTCAGATCTTGGACAGAAAGCTGCAGGCTGAAGGTTAAGCAGGATTCAGGGTAGTCAGAGCAAAGCTGCTGAGGCTTCTGGCTCTAGGAATGCTTAGAGGCATCACTATGAGAACTTGCAGGAATCATTCTGTGCCTCAACTTTTTCCAAACTTGAAATCTTTTCCTAGGCCTCCCAAGATATGCTAGAGGAATGACCAGGCTGCCACTAAAAATTTATAAGTAGATTAATCATTTGTGGAAGACCCCCTCCCCTTCCTCCAGTCAGAGACCACTGCTTTCTACAGTCAAAGAAGGCTCACTGTTTGGCACAGGAATCTGAGGTGGTTAATTGAGGCCTCCCCACCCCCTTTTTAAAGATTATGGTAGAATCTTAAAAACTGGACTCCTTCAAAATGTGGGCCACCTGGTAGGACTCATCAGGCCAATTTCTCCAGCTCAGCTCAAGCTTAAAAGGTCTCTTCACTGGGAAGCTCCTGGTGAGGTTTTCATGCACATCTGGAGACTTTCCACAGTGGGCCTTTGAAGCAGCCTGAAAGATTCCAGGAAAGTCTGGCTCACTAGGCTGAGGTTGCAAGAGCAGAAGCCCACATTTATTTTTCTTTACTGCCTTCTCTGACAAATCCTACTCAGCCCCTCATCCCCATCCAGTGTCTTATGGGCATTTGCAAAAGAGACCTGATTTTCATCTCTGTACTTGTGGGGTTGAAAACTTAAAAAACAGCAGTGACGGCAAACTCAGTGAAGCCTTGGCATTGTGAGGGTCTATATGTTTGCTCAACTCCTACAGCAACTCTGACTCCTGCCTGACACATCTTTGGAGCTGAGAGAAAATGACTCTGGACTCAAATCCACTTGTGCTGTCACTCACTAACACATTGATGTGAGAGAGAGTTAACAGTGACATCACCTTGACAAGAAGTGAGCTAAAAAAGCCACTTTGCACAATGTCTGATGTGGAAGTAAAGAGTATCACCATCCTCTGCTAGTGATACTCCCTCACACAAGCCGAGCTGCTCATTCTTTACAACTTGGGCCAGATAATTTCCTCCTGAGGCAATGCTTTACGTCTCTCTTTCTTGGGAAGTTCAGGTACATGTCCTCAACGCTTCTGTGCCATCCTACTCTCTTGTGCACTGCTTACTGTTATTTCCATGTGAAGTATATAGCCATATGCCCCTGCAGCAGAACAACCACAGACATGTGGTGTGTGTGTTTTTTTAATTGATATATCTTCATACCAAGCAGATTCTAGCTCATCAATATGCTCAGTGGAAATTGATAGATTAATCTATTTAACAAATACTTATGGAATATCTCCAAAGCAGGTACTTTCCTAGCTACTGAGCTACAGCCATATGTATAATATAAGCCCTACTTTCAGCAGAAATGTTTGTAGGACAAAGTCAGGAAGTAAGTTAAAAATATACACATAGAGATCTGTAGTTACAACTCCAAAATGTAAAGAATTTAGAAGTCATTGCTCATACCCCTACATGAAGAAAAGAGCTGACACAGTGCAAATCACTGATTTTCTCTGGATAAAGTGGAGAATCAAGGTTATAGGGCAAACTATCACCCCACACAGTCTGGGGAGATAGGATATGCAAATGGTCATGGCTGAGATCTACCTGGAGCAGAAACTGCTAAAGCATGTACAGGTACAGACTCTTCAGTGATAATCTAAAGTGTTCGGTGTAGAGTGTGGACAAGCACAAGGGGGAAAAACTTCAGAGGTCACAATTTTAAAGCAGGAAGGGCACCCTTGCATGAGTCTTCCCTCCAGGAAGAACCCAGAAAGAGCCCTTCTTGATTCTAGCAGAAGAAAAGAGAAAAAGCACTAAAACACACCAGACAGTTCTCCATAATAAAGGCCTACTTCTAAGAAGACTTTCAGATGCCTCTTCTCACTCAGAGGAAAGACTTTACTCAAATTTGAGCCACCTCTAGTCTTCCAGTCTGATTGAAAGGATGTGTGTGTGTGTGTGTGTGTGTGTGTGTGTGTGTGTGTGTGCATGTGCGTGTACATGTGCATGTGTAAGAGGAGTCAAAATATATATGAAGGTCACAGCTTAGGAAAACAGGCCCATTAAAGACAGATTTCATGAAGACAGGATAGCCCCTCTTTAATGCCATTTAAAACAAATCAATGTATTAAACCAGTTTATTAAAGCTCAAAACACTGCTAAATATAATGAAGGAGGTGTGATCATGGAAGCCCAAGAAAAGAAGGGGCATGAAAACAGTCGATGGGTGAATTTTTTGAAGCCTCTGTCATTTATAAATATAGCAAACATTAATGATTAATAATTAATGATTAATAATTAAAAGTCATTATAAGAGGGAAGAAAATACATAGCTCATAGATAGGAGGCATGAAGCAGACCTAGACTCAGGCATAGCACAAATGTTAAAGTTATCAAGAATTTTTAAAAATCTCAAAATGAATATTTTAAGTGCATTAATGGAAAAGGTAAGCAACATGTCAAAACAGGTAAAATACATGTATATAAGCAGAGATAGGAACTTTAGAGAAAACTTAAAATGAATTCCTAAATATAAT
Source organism: Myocastor coypus (assembly GCA_004027025.1). NCBI lineage: Eukaryota > Metazoa > Chordata > Mammalia > Rodentia > Myocastoridae > Myocastor > Myocastor coypus. The sequence goes on along the minus strand of PVJA010032431.1, from coordinate 13,364 downwards.
TTTTAAACATAATAACAGAAATAAAGAATGCATAGAGTGGACTTAGCAATAAACTCAACATGATCTATATACGTCAGTAAACTTGAAAACAGATAAATAGAAACTTCTCAAATTGGAAATCAGTAAGAAAAAAAGAGTAGGAGGGAAAACAGAATATCCAAAAGCATTTTCAAAAGGTGTAATACATGCAGAAGGAATATCAAAAGAGAATAAAGAATACAAAGCAGAAGAATTTTTAAAATAATAATAGCTAAAATTTTTTGAAAATAAATAGCAAACAAATAAGAGGTATAGGAGTTTAGAGAACACCAAGCAGGATAAAGATCCAATAATAAAAATGTAGGCATATCATAGCAAAGCTATGGAATCAATGAGAAGAGAAGTTGAAAAGAAATCAAATGAAAGGGAAAACTTTACCCTTGCTATGGGGGGAACAAAAATGGGAATTATAGTAGAATTCTCAGAAACCATGCAAACAAGAGGGCAGTACAGGGAAATTCTGAAGTTTTCAAAGAAAAATCCCAGTAACCCAGAATTCTACATCAAAAGAAGTTATCTTTCAAACAAGAAGGAATTCATTATTATAAACCAAACATAATGGGGGAAGTTCATTGACAGCTGCCCTACTCTACAAGAAATGAAAAGAAGTTTTTTATATAGAAGGCAAGGATGTAGATCAGAAAACCAAATATAAATAAAGGGAGCACATCAGAGCAGAAATAAATTGAACTAAAATATTTTATTTTTATTTTTACTTAATTGATCATAATTGTTCAAATGAATACTGAAGATATTACATAGCTATAGCAGATGGACAAGTGAAAAGCATGACAGTAGTGTTAACTGATAATGCTAAGACAGGAGATAAAATGGGATCATATAAATGTCTAAAGAAAACTAGAAAGTGGGATTCTTCACCATGGCAGCATAGACCTATTGGCACTCGTAGAGAACTCCAAGGTGTGCATTGATGTCAGTCAGAGTACAGGCACAGGAGGTAGTAGAGTCACAAACCACTGGAATATACCCTGACGGGGACAGTGAATGGGTAAAATGCAGAGTGGGAACACTACAGTAAGAAGAGAAGCTACATAGGCTAAGGAGCTCTCAGAACATAGAATCAGAGGCACTATTGTTCACAGAGCGAGAAGTCACGTGGTTTCCCCCGGAGTTGGCCCAGATTCTGTGATAATAATAGCAACCAGATCTCCAAATCACTGGCGCAGATCCCAGCCCAAGTCCAGAGTATTAGCCATCCCTTGCAACACAGAATTTCAGAGAAAAAGGGCTGCTGCAGCTAACCACTACTCAACCATCATGGCGCCCAGCCCTGGTGGAGCTCTCTAAGTTTTCACACTAGGAGGCTCCCAAAGTCTAGATAATAACTGCAAACAGAATCCTGGATCACAAGCCAGAAGTTCCAGTGATGGTATGAGAAGATAAGGGAAGCCTTCTGAAAGTTTGTGGCTGGTAGAGAACCCAGAGCTGAAATTCACTGGAAGAAGAAATATAGAGAAGGAGGGAGGTGTTCCACAGGAATAAGGAGAGAGTTGAAGGGAAATTTGGAGCCTTTAGCCCTCAGAGAAACTGAAGAAACAAAACACAATGTAGAAAAAGGAAGAAGCAATCTGTACTTTGTCCCCAGCTCTTGGCTGGAGGTGTGAGGCAGGGAAACTGAATCTACAGAGGCACAGCGAAATCGGTGACTCCAGAGACCTTCAAGGAGAAACACAGCAGTAAAACAGAGAAGCAGATGTTGTGCAATAAAACAGCTGGTGAGTGACTACAGTCCAAGTGTCTGTCATGACCAAGAGAATCTTTGGTCAGACGCCACTTTAGGGAGGGACAACTGAACCTGGGACTCCGAATAGCTTCAGGTTGGCCTTATCTTGGGGCTGCCCATTTTAAACTTCCACACTAACTAGGTGGAAGAAATAATAATAATTTTAAAAGTGCCAGCAATCATAAGCTCAGTCATGAAAGATTCACTGCTGAACTTTAGTGAAGATCTAATACCACTACTTTAGTGAGTGACTAATGCCACACTATTTCTTCAACTCTAATGAAACTGAAAAGGCATCAGTACTCTCAGTCATTCCAGCAAAGAAGCATTACCATGACACCAAAACCAGAGAAAAATTCAATGAAAAAGAATTACAGAACAATCTCCTTAGTGGACATAGATACAAAAATATTCAATAATGTAGGATTCATCACAGGGATGCAGATAGCTAAACATATGCATATGAATAAATGTAATACAGCATTTTCACAGAACAAAGAACAAAAACTATATTATCCTCTCAATAGACGTAAAAAAGCATTTGACAAAGTCTAGCACCAGTCATGATAAAAAACCTACAGAAAACTGAAATAAAAGGTGTTTATCACAATTTGATACAAGCCTTCTATCACAGAACAACAGCCAACATGACTAAATGGCTAAAAATTGAAAACTTTCTCTCTAATACCAGGAGCAAGACAAAGATACCCACTGACACCACTGCTATTTAATACAGTTTTAGAAAAAAAATAGGCAGAACAATTAGATAACAAAAAGTAATAAAAAGAAAATGAATACAAAAAAAGAAGTGATTCGACCCAGAACCCAGGCCTGGCATGTGAGTGAGGCAATCTGGGGCCTACTTAGTCCTCATTTGACCCAGAGCCCAGGCTTGGTGTGTCTGGTATGGCACCTTGCGCCAAAACTCCCTGCAGAGAGGCCAGAGACAACACCTACCCAGCTGATCCAGGAGCAGAACATCTTCCCAGAATGTTGCAGGTTCACCTCCAACAACTACAGCAGGAAGAAGTGGAGCACAGCAGCCAGACCCAAGGCACACCCACCTGGATAAGTTTCAACTTGGCAGATCTGGAGCTGGTGCTAAGGTAAGAACTACACCACAGTACTACACCAAATATCAGAAGACAGTACTATACAAAATGACAAAAGGAAGGAGCAAAATGCATTCTCAGCTCCAAGCCCACCCAGAACAAATACAGGAGACAATTGCATAGAAGAAATTAGAAACCACACACCTGAAATCTCTGAGATAATAGCATGTGAAGCGCAGAAACAAATGCAGAAAGGTATAGAAGAAATCAGATCAGAAATAATTTCTGAAATAAAAAAAGAAAGATAACTATAATGAAGGAAGTACTAAATGCTACTAAAGAAGACACTGATAACAAAATAGAGGAGAATAGAAAAATGATGAAATCCTTGAATGAGCAATATAGGAAAGAAATAGAATACAGGAAGCAGATTTAAAGTGCTATATAGGAAGTTAAAACATCAATCACAAGTTGACAAAACCATTTCAATGAAAGTGAAAATACCTTTCAGACCTTAAAGACACCATTTCAGCCAATGGAAAGGTCTCTTAAAAACAACTAGGATGCAGGAAAAAATAATTCAACATCTGCACAACAATGCAAAGATAAACAATGTGAGACTAAAAGGCATTAATGAGAAAGGAGTCAATACAAATGATATAAAAAGAATACGAACAGAAGTAATTGCAGAAAAGTTCTCAAATATAGGGAGACAATGTGACATTTAGGTAACCATAGCATACAGAACTCCAAATAATATCAATGATTAAAACCACACCCAAACATATAATAATCAAGATCCCAGAAATTTAGCACAGGAACAGTGTACTAAAAGCTCTGGGAGAAAAGAAACAGATCACATTTAAAGGAAAACGCATCAGAATAATGGCAGTTTTCTCTTCACAAACTATCAAGTAAAGAAGAGCATGGGAGCCAGGCTTGGTGGAGCACGCCTGTAATCCCAGTCTTTGGGAGGCTGAGGCAGGAGGATTGTTATGAGTTCAAGACCAGCAGGTGCTATAAAAGGGAGTTCAAGGCCAGTCTGAACTGTATAGTGAGACCCTATCTCAAAAAACGCCCCCCCCCCCAAAAAAAAAAAAAAAAAAAAAGAGCATGGAACAAAGTACTTCAAGTTTTACAAGAAAACAAATTCCAACCCAGACTGCTATAGCCTGCAAAACTCTTTCAAGTAGAATGGAGAAGTTAAATATTTCCAGGTCAAAGAACAAGTAAATAATTTCATGATGACAAACTCAACCCTGCACAGACTACAAAAAGATATTCTAGAGAGGGATCAAAACGACCACAACTCCATGAAGGAGAATGGAAAGAACCCACCAAACAGAGCAAAAATTAAATACATAGGAATCAACATAACTAGTGATGTTAAACAGCTCTGTAAGGAAAACTGTTATGAAAGAGGAGCTTGAAGAGGACATCAGATAATAGAGATAATGGACAGAAATTCTGCTCCTGGATAGGCACAATCAGTGGTACCAAAATGGCCATATTACCAAAAGAAATATATTTTAAACTCATTTCCTATACTATACAAAAAGTCTTCACAGAACTAGAAATAAAAACAATCCTAAAATTTATTATGAAACCAGAGAGATTCATAATAGTCAACAAAATCCTAAGCAAATAGTCATTACAATCCCAGATTTCAAATTATACCAGAAAAATCAGGATGGTACTGGAACAAAAATAGATATGTGGACTAATGGAATAGAAGGCACAGAAACAGCCCCACACTACTTCAGTGAGCTCATCTTTAACAAAAAGGCCAAAAAACACACTAGTGAAAAGAGCACTGTTTAACAAACAGTGCTCAGAAAACTAGTTAGCCTCATGAGAAGGATGAAAGACCTATATATCTCTATACTTACAACTATATCTTTCACTATGTATTCAAACCAAATCAAAATGGGTCAGAGGCCTAGATATAAAATCAGAAACGTTAAATCTGGTTGAAGAAAACATAAGGGAAATACTTGAAGCCATAAGCACAGATAAGAATTTCCAAAACATTAGTCCAATAGTACAAGAAGAAATATCAAGAATTGATAATAGAGCTATTATAAATTTAAAAGCTTCTGCCCTGTAAAAGAAACAATCAAGAGAGTAAAAAGATGTCCTACACAATGGAAAAAAAAAACCCTGCAAAATGTTCTTCTTATAGTGAACTAATGTATAGAAGACATAAAGTAAAAAAAAAAAAATTAGACCCCTTAGATACATTCCAAAAACAGTAAGTAAAATTAATAGACACTCAAAAGAAGTACGAATGCTCAATATACACGTAAAAGGTATGTAGCATTTTTAGCTGTTAAGTAAATGCAAATCAAAACACCGGGACTCTACTTTATTGTAATCAAAGTAACTGTCAACAAGAATACACATGCACATGTGCATGCCTGAGTGTACACACATGTGTGTGTGCACACATACACACACACACAGCACACACACAGACACACACACACACACGCATCCCAAAATATTACCAAAAATGCTAATATGAATATAGTGTAAAAAGGAAACCTGCATGGAGATTCTATGAAAAGCTAAAATCAGAAATTTCACTTAGTCCAGCAGTGGTTCTCTTGGATATATTTGTCAAAGAGAAAGACATCATACTACATGTGATAACCCATGCCTGTGTTTATAGCAGCACAATTTACAACATTTAAACTATAGAACCAGGCTAGATGGCCATAAACATACAAATGGGTAAATGGGATATATACATATGGTTATATGAATATATGGGGATGTATATATGGGAATGTATCTATCTATCTATCTATCTATCTGTCTGTCTGTCTGTCTGTCTATCTACCTAAACTTTACTCTGCCATGAAAAATTAATTCACATCATTTCAAGAAAATTAGATGGATCCTGAGGTCACATGTTAAGTAAAAATGTCAGACACTTAGATTAAATGCTGCATGATTTTTCTTATATAAAAACCCAAAATATTAATAAAGAGTAAGATAAAGAAGAGGTGGGAGAAAACAGGGAAGCAGACTTTCTGGAGATGGTGAAGATCAGAAAAAGGAGTAGGGGAGTAGGAATTGGGAAAGGGGGCGTGTAATTATTATGTATCAAAAACATATACTATGAATTTTAAAGAAACTGGGAAAATCCATAAAGGGCAAAAAGAATAATAAAGAACAAACATGGCTGAAACATGCCTACAGTCCTAGCTACCTGTCAGACTGAGACATGAGCACTGCTTGAGCCCAAGGGTTTATAGCCACCATAAGCAGCACAGCAAGACCATATCTCAAAACAAACAACAAACATTAGGTTAATTAAGAATTAGTAAGTGTAATAAATATAAGATAGTTACAACATTGTAAGTGTTCATCTAACTATGGTAATCCCTTTAAATATGAGTGACATAAAAACACCAGAAAAAAGGAAACAAAATTGCTACAATAAATAAAAAAGATTTATGAATACTCTATTTTTTTCATTACAAAAAGGCAATTAAAACAAGTGAGATTTCATCTTACTGAAGGAAAAAACTAAATAATAATAAATGAAGATGAAGTTGTGGGGAAAAGCAAATATATCACACTGCTGATGGAATGTAATCTAGTATTGTACAATGATGGTTGGTGGTAGTTAATAATTCCCAGGATTAGTTTGTTTGTCTGTTTGTTTCTTGTATTTTCCCAAATGCACCTGGACTTTATGATTATGCCTTAATTTGTTATTTGGATTGGTGGATTGCTGGCAATCTTTCTCCAGAGAGATCTAGACACAGCTCTGCTGCTGGTGGATCTCCTTGACTACAGTGACTGTATCAAAATTTCTTAGCTTTGGTTTCTTGCTTGTGGTGTGGGTTAAAAGGATGAACTTGCTAACTAACTGTTATACGCATAGCTGACAGCAAAGTATCTTGTGCTGGAATGCACAATTAAGAACTCTGATAAATTTAAGGGGGCATTTCATACCTTTTGTGAACTAAAATGACCTTCTTTCAGTATAGGGCAGCCACGAAAGGGAACCATCGATCCTCATCTAGCCAGAGAGTGTGGGAGATGGTTACTGGATATGATTGGCTCCTCCCTAGACCAGGATCAAGGGCCCATCCTGGGCTATGATTGGTTCCACCCTAGGGCACAATGGGCCCACCTCAGAGTGACTCAGCACAAAGAGACTTTATATATAAAGGGGCTGAGGAAGGAGTCAAGACTTTACTTTGTTGGAGCTTCAGTCTTCGCATTTGGCCTGGACTTCATCATCTGGCTTGCAGTGCGGACTCTTCAGCCTCCAGCTTGGATCTCTCACCTTCCATCACAGACTCTTCAGCATCCATCACATACACTTCAGTCTTCCATTGCAGACCCATCAGCTGACAGATTGAGACTTACATGGAGCACTGCAGGGAGTTTCAGACCTTGGGATGGAATTCTTCAGTCCAGGGTGTGCAGATGCCATCTGCACACTTCCTCATCTGACTCTGTGGCTGACTATTGTAAGCCAATCTTAAAATTCCTTATAGATGGCATATTTGTGTTAATATCCATTCCTTATATCTGTTCTGTTTCTCTAAGTAAAACCCTGAACAATACAGCTACCAATGGCCAAAACTGGAGTAACTGAGTAACAAAATAAAGTAATACAGGATTAACCTTTAACATAAATATCTGTAAGTTATTAAATGAACAAATAAATGCGAACAGATACATCCTCCAGGCAGATTTCCAGATTCATTTCTGTCCTCCTAACTTCTTAGGCCTTAACTCTGAAAAGTTAAGGAGGAGGACAGAAGTGAATCTCCTGTGCACTGTGACTTCTTTCCAGAGTACAGCAAGGAGAAAGGTGAAAAAGCGGTTTTATAATGGAGAAAGTTGACAAAGACTAGCTCAGGTGATCAAGCTAATGTCAACAATGATGCTATGTTGACAATAACCTTGGTTATATGATGAGAATGCCACTTCTGTCTTTCCCATGCTTCCTTTGGAAAACTGAAGCCATAGTCTAACTATAAGAAAAATAGTAGATGAATATCAGCTGAAAGATATTCTGCACCCTATCTGATCAGCTCTCCTGAAAAAAATAAAGGTCATCTGAAACCAGAAGAGCTTAAGGAGTCACAATAAGTGAATATGATATATCTTGGATGGGATTCTGGGACACAAGACTTCATTAGGTAAAAGGAAATTTGGATAAAGTATTAGCTTTATTTAATAATAACCTATCAGTATTGGTTCATTAGTCATTAGCAAATGTTTCCATACTCATGTGGGATGTCAATAATAGGGATAACTGGTTGTGGGATTTATGGAACTCACTATGTTACAGGGCATAGTGTAATTGAAACATGATATGTGTTTAAATTTTAAAAAATCATTACTACATTAAGACACCTTGCCACTAACCTCACTCAAAATACTTTCCTTCACGTTATTGCACTTATTCCATTACTTTTATTGCTTTCTGAAATGGTTCTGGGAGTCTTTCTCCATGAGTACCTTTAAGCCATGCTTCCGTGGGTGCTTGGTTGTCCTGACTATTCAAAACATTTATCTGTCATGACTATCTGGTCTCTGAGGAAGAGCCAAAAGCTCTTCAGTGAATAAGCAGGATGAAGACAGATCCTGATGTTTTCACAAGCTGCCTTTCTATTGGATGACACTTAGCAGCAGCACCCACTATAATCTGATCATACCTCATGAAGACATTCAGGAAAATGGCTTCCAGAGCTGCTTTAGAAAGTAGCAAGATGGGTTGACAGAGGTGCTCAAAGCAAAGGTGAGAATTACAAGAAGATTAGTAGCAATCTCAAATGTGCCTTGCACTCTAACAAAGTTTTTAAAATTTAAACATTAATGGCAAGTTTTGATCTTATCTCACATTCTCAGTATTTTTATAAATATAAGAATGTGATAAGGTACAATTTCTTATAAATACACATATATATTGATATAGTATATAATATATATATAGTATTTATATATTTGTGTACATATATTTGTGTGTGTACATATATTTTCTTAGTTAAGATTCTCTCATTGCTGAGAAAAAAATAACTGATGCCCTGAGTTAAGGGGAGGAGGTATACTTAGTTCACAATTTGTGGAGGTTTCAGTCCATAACCAGCTGGCTCCAAAGCAGTGTGGAATAGCAGAGAGGCAACTGTTCATGTAAGTGGAAGACAGGAAAAACAACAAGAGCAAAAGGGGGAAAACAAGTCTCTTTCCCTCCTTTATACTGTATGCAGGCCTTAGGATGGGTATAGCATTCACACGCCCAATCCTAGCACTAGACAATGAACCAATCACAAATTAAAGATTCAGCTGCCTTCATAAAGCCTGCCCCCATGACTGTATGAGGCTTTTCAGGGATATCCAGACATAAACCATAACACATATGACATATGATATATGATATGTATATATACACATATACAATTGCATACACACACACACACACTTATGTCAAGTGATGATAAATACTAGGGAGAAAAATGCCAAGTAGAGTAAGAGAAGCGGAGTGGGCCACTGCATAGGAATGGCACTTCTGTCATAAAATGGCATTTGAGCAGAGACCTAAGGTGATGTGAGAATGGATCACACATATATCGGTAGTGGGTACTGCATGTGTGGCAATCTTGAGTTGGGGGTGTGTTCAGTTTGTACAAAGATAGCTAGCTTGAAAAAGGCACAAGATCAGGAGCCAGAAGCCAGGTGCACACCAGGTCAGCTGGGCCTTCAAGCCACAGGGAGCATTAAATGAATGGATGAAAAAGATGACTAGACACTCTTTGCCTTCAAGCTTACTCTGGGAGCTCCAGCTGTTTTTAATCAACAGTCATCCTTCATAACACATCCCTCCCAGTATACACAAGTACTTTATAGCAATAACAAAATCTCAGCCTCTACACATTCCAGCAAGATTCTCTATTCCACAGACCAAGCCTAAAGCACCCCTTTTCCTTTATGACCAAAATTTGAGACTGTTTCTAGACAGGTGAAATGAACTGAAGGCTTGAGGCCAACTCTATACATAATTTAATATATTTATTTTAAACCTTCATATATGTCAGAAATCTTTAGGTAATGGAAAGAAAGGATGACTTTCCTCTCTTCATTATTAAACTAATTGGCTTAACTCTCACCTTGTCAGTTTAGGAATAGCCTACAGTTTGTAATTAGTTCTGAACCACAAGTAGACATAGTAAACCCCCAACTCATTTAAGGATGTTTTCCTAACACTTGGTTTTCAGTGCCTATAGCACTCAGGCAAGGTCCAAAAGGCAAACTCATGGCTGGGACTTTTTTAGAAAACAAAGTAACTTGCAGAGCATACCTTGGCCTACTCAGGTGTGGGCCCGTACCTGTGCCTTCCTCTTCTCTATCTCCAGACCCATAAAATATGAGGTGGTACCGGAATGATATGACATCCCTGTCATCAGTGTGACAACCCTTCACGCTCATCACCTGCACACAGCAAACATCACTTCTCTTTTTTCTTTGTTTTGGTACTGGGGATCTAACTCAGGACCTTACACTTGCCAGGCAGGCATTTATGCCACTGAGCTATCTCTCTGGCCTGAAATATCAGTCCTTAAACAGAGTTGTAGCACTGAGGATGAAATCAAAAGCCACACACTTCTGAGAGGTGGTAAGCAAAGCCATTCCACATGATTGTGAGAGCAAAATGTAGCCCTCAAGAGTAAAGACTTGAACTTGGAATAGCTTAGTTTATTTATAAGTGATGAATGTCATACTGAATCACTGGCCATGTCTTGGGGTTTTTAAGCCCTCTGAACCTCAGTTCTTCATCTGTAAAATGACAATTATAATTTTCACTTATCTGAAAATAATACTGAAAAGTCCTTATCAATATTAAATGAAATGTCCCTAAAATGACTAGAACATGCACAGGTGGGTGGCTCCCGAGCTTGTAGCTCCTCGGCGGCCGCAGGTGGCCTGGAAGGTCCGGGCCGCCCGCCGTCCTACTGGCACTACGTGAGGCGCCTGGTGCTGGGTGCACCGCAGCCGCCCTATGCACACATGTGCCAGGTGGGAGACCCGGTGCTGCGGGCCGTGGCTGCCCCGGTGGAGCCGGCGCAGCTGGAGAGGCCCGAGCTGCAGCGGCTGGTTGCAGGTGATGCGGCGCCGGCACTGCGTGGGGTGCCGCTGTAAGTGCTGGCTCTGGAGCTGCCCGAGGAGCTCTATCGACCCTGTGCGCCACGCCGGCGCGAACTCTGCCAGATGCGGCCCTTCCCACTGCGAGCGTTCGTGAACCCCAGTCTGTGCATGCTTGACAGCAGCCTCGTCACCTTCCCAGAGGGCTGTGAGAGCGTTTCCTGCTTCCTGGCCTACGTGACCCGCTTCCAGGCCGTGCAGATCTCAGGGCTGAACCCGAAAGGAGAACAGGTGGTGTGGCAGGCAAGTGGCTGGATCGCCCGCATCATCCAGCACGAGATGGACCACTTGCAAGGCTGCCTGTTCATTGACAAAATGGACCCCAAGACATTCACAAACGTCCACTGGATGGAGGTGAATGACTGATGCTTTCCTTTTGGTGCTGAGACTGGGAAACCGAGGTGCAAATACTTCAGTTTGAGCTGGGCATGTCTTGCCTTCAACCCGGTGTTGGCCCTGATTTGACTGAAACAGTAACTTGCTAACACATGCTGAACCCCACCAGAGGACAAGGCTGGAAATACTGGCCCTGGAATCAGCTCTGCACAAAGTTATGCCTACAACTTGAAGAAAAAACTCCCTAAAGGAGTGGACATTTCCGGACAGTTCTTCATGGAGAGAAGTGGGGACGTGTAAATAACCATTCTCGTTACAAATGATCTCACAGTACCTGTGTAATCTGCTGCCAGGGCCACAACTGATGATAATATAGGCCCCAGATATCTGAAAGCTTTGTTTAACCACATAGGCAAGGCTGGGATTGGCCACTGAGTTCTTTTTACAAAGGGCTTGTTGTGTGTCTGACCTTAAAGATCCTTAGTTTGCCTTAGACACCAGTTGCTTGTGGAAGTAAAAACACAGAACAATGTAAAGAAAAAAATGACTAGAACAACATATGGCCTATGATAAGGCAATTGACAAGCACTGATTCTTCTTATAATCATAAGTATTCATCATATCTTTGCTCCTGGCCTGGATCTAGTAATATTTTAATAAGTGGATGCATAACTGTCTGAATAAAGTATCTACAGGAATTCTTGAAAGGTATTTTATATAATGATACTTAATATGATGCTGATAGCAACTGTCAGTTGCTGAGTACTTACTGCTCATCAGGTGGTATGATTATTATTATTTTTCTCACTATGCAGTTCAGGCTGGCCTTGAGCTCACTTTTGTAGCCCAGGCTGGTCTCCAATTCATACCAATCTTCCTGGCTCAGCCTCCCGAGTGCTGGGATTACAGGCGTGCGCCACCATGCCCGTCTCAGGTGGTATCATTATATGCTCAAATTCATCATCTTACTGAGTTCTTGAAACTACCTAATAAGGTAGGCCTTCTTCTAGTTCTACTTTAAAAATGAGCTGAGGTTGAGACAGTCAAGAATTCCCAAGGATGACACAGCCAGAAAGTGTCAATTAGATTTTGAACTCATATCCTGATTTCAGAGGCCATGCCCTTAACTGTTGTAGTACCCAGTGAAGAATTTGAATGTATGTTAAAAAAGAAAAAGAAAAAATGCATTTGACTTCTTTTTTAAGAGACTCAACTCAGATAAAGCAATCTTGTTGCTCCCCAGAACAGCCTCATTGGTTGCACAGATAGCAGATCAGGAAGTGGGACCAGAAGAGCTGCCAGGGATAGGCTCTTAAGCATATGGCAGGACAAGCTGCACCACCCTGTCCAGAGGAGTGGTGGGATGACATCATGTGGATTCAGCAGGAGGGGACCCAAGATGCTGAAATGGGTTTTCACCTTGACCAGGAGGTGAAATGCACTCAGAACAAAAGCAAATTATTCAGTGAGGCCATAGAAAGTGAGTCCTACAGGGACAGAGCGCCACAGCCCAGTTACTGGGAATAGTCAGCAGCTAGGACCCCTAGGCTGAGCATCTAGGGCTGTAAGCAATACTAGGCTATGGTGAGGAGCCCTCTCAGGAAGAGGTTGCTGAACCCTCTCTGCAGATGTGGGAGTGTGAAAGTGTAGGGGAGGAGGTGATAAACTTCAACCTCAGACTGCTCCTCTGGGTAAACTCACCTTAGAGAAGGGCCAGGTGACAGACCTGTGGTCACCATACCACCACCATAGGCTGCCTGAGAGCAGCACACATGTTAACTGTGCTATTGTGGTAGTGTGAAGCCTCACAGCTTCTATCTGGAACATGTTCTGTTGAACAAATGCCTGACAGCCTCTCCGCTGGGGAATAGGCCCCAGCCTTTCTTGAGGAGGTTGTGGACAAGAAGGCCAGCTCTTTATCACTGCTATCTAGAGCCTGGTGGATCTGACCAAGTCAGAAAAACAATAGTGCACAAATATATTATGTAACATGTATTCATGTAAGGGGATTTATTTATTTATTT
>PVJA010032430.1:0-24024 GCA_004027025.1 Myocastor coypus | reverse complement strand
GCCCAAGGCTGAGTGGAACAGAGCAGAGAGCATCCAGTTCATGGCGGCGGAACAGCAACAAAATGGTGGCAGAGGTAGCCAACCAACACGGCAGCAGAGCAACAGCAACAGCTAGAGCTCCAGTCTGTCTCTCTGTCTCTCTTTATATTACATTCAGGCTCTCCGCCTTAGCTCCCGCCATAGGCTACACCCATAATCCTGGAAGTACTTCCACCCATAATCCCATCAGTACTAAAACCTATAATCCCAAGGATCATGAATCAAGTCTCAAACTCTAGCAGTCCCCGCCCAATGACTCCATGAGGCTTTGGGGGGACAACTAGACATAAACCATAACAAAGTACTTCCTGCTTCCTTTGAAGAGGATATTGGGACCACCATCCCTGGCCCTTTCCCTCCTTGCTTTCTGGATGGAATGAAGTGACAGTATTTTCTCTGCCATTGGCTCCACCATGGTGTATTGCTTCACCACACACACTAGTCAAAAGGCCAAAAAAAAAAAAAAAAATAAAAAAAAAAAACCTTAAGCCGGGCGTGGTGGCTCACGCCTGTAATCCCAGCACTCGGGAGGCTGAGGCAGGAGGATTGGTGCGAGTTCGAGACCAGCCTGGGCTACAAAAGTGAGTGCAGGACCAGCCTCAACTGCATAGCGAGACCCTGTCTCAAAAAGACAAAAAAAAAAAAGGCCAACTGTTCATAGATGAAAATAACCAAAATTATTCCTCCCAAAAATCCTGTCATTTTATAAGATGATTTATAACAGCAATCTGTGACAGTGATAGGAAGCAGACTAACACAGTGAGCTTCTCTATCAGAATTTTAGAATGGCACTTGATGTGTTTCTTAATTAAATCTAATAGGATGCCTTTGGTTCAAAGTAACTAAAGTTTCAAGATAAATGGGCTTAAATGTGTAAGAAAACTTATTGGCTTCTGACACTGAATAAGTGTAGAGGGAAGTGCTCTTAATCAATGCCCACTACTAAGAAAGAATAAGAAAGTTTCAGAGAATCTTAAGAGGCATTCTCATTAACAACTGGACAAAGCATAGTAGAATTAGTGTACATTGTCTGTTTACTAGATGGAAGTGGGAAGAAAAGGATCCTTTCATGTTAACCAGAACCTAAAGCACACTAGCTACTTATTCATAGCTACAACTGCATGAAGTATGTAATAGTGTCTTAAAAATAAATACATCAACTTTGTTCTTCATAAAATTTTAATGATTTTAAATATAAATAATATTTTACTTTAGATATAAATTATAAACAATATTCATTGGAAGTAGTAAGGTAACAAATGATTACTAAAGTCACCAAAACAAACATGCCAACAGAAGGATGAATTTTGAGTACAATGGAGTTTTGAAAGAGAACTGAAACCAACAGTTAGAAGATGCTGGTACTGGCCATGGGGAGCACTGCTGTGTGACACAGGAAGACAGCATCTCCACATAAGCTCTTCTCTGCCATTAGTCTCTCTAGCCATGTTCATGTAATGTCCTGACAAAAATAAAAGTAAGGCAATTCTAAAGATGTAGTGAGACCTAAGTAATTCTTCAGCAATTTTCTTTGATATACAGTTTTAATAACAAATGCATATTATGGTTCACACTGTTCTACTTTAAATAAAGATCATTCACATACCTTCTCTTTTTTTCTTTCTTGTTTGTTTAGATTTTGGTTCAAAATAAGTAAAATTTCCAGGCAAATAGGCTTAAATGTTTAAGAGAATTTATTGGTTCATGACCCTGAAAAAAGTTTAGAAGAAAATGCTCAGTGCTCTTAGTTTGTTTTCTGAACAGTTGTGCTGGCTTTTCCCACCTATGGACTAAATTTTGTTTTTCTATTGACCTGCTGCCTTCCACCCTGCTGTCCAGCCTTAATAAGATGAATCTGGGAGGGTTTCCCACATATGCTAAAAGTGGTTGTGGCTCATGGCTGTTGTGGGTTAGTACAGTGCACACCGTCTTTGCCATCTAAGAGCCACACTCAATTACTCATCATAGTACAGATTTTGTGAAAGAATGCAATATCACGAAGCAGTCATGACTGAGATTTGGCTAAGCTCTAATTTTTCATGCTAAAATAATGCTTAATGTCATCAAGGAGTAAGAAGTCAACAGCCTATTTCAGGACTTGTTCACTCTTTTCAGAAACAATCTCCAATCCTAATGTTTATGGCATGCTTCATACCTTCATTCCTGGTGACCATCTGCTGAGCTCATAACATCCTTATTACTTTTAATAGGGAGGGCCATCAGCACAATCCCCCTAAATTTCACCCTTACCAGGCCAACACAAAGAGCACCATCTTATGATTGGTACCACTTTGAAAATCCAAACCTGTACACTTTGAAAAGCCAGCAAGTTGAATCTCCCATGATCATTAACAATCAGATGTCATGATAGTGGTTTACTGAGGGGTATGACACACAGCACTAATGTGTGCAGCAGGCTAAACTATTTGTTTCAATTCTTATTTCTAAATGAATTACCTCGTGGGTAATAGTAAAGCTGGAAACTAAGAAATAAGGGTCAGATTCCTCCTGTGAGATCGCTCTTGTAAAATTATCCCAAATGCAATAATACCACATTATTGACTTAAGCACATTTCCCAGTGACATGGCATAGCTGACCTGTAATTTTTATTCTACATGATGCCAGCCCTAATAAAATGACACTTGTGAATGTAAATTAAGCTCGCAAAGGGGACAGATTGCATGATTCTGGTTTCTCTCAGATGCCTGTAGGCTATCACAGGTTCCATATGTGAAGTAATTATGTTCACTGAAGGAAAGAATAAATGCTGTCAAATTGTGTACTGAGAGAAAAAGCAGCTATTATATTTCAGTAGTCGCTAGAGCATTGCCCCCAGACAGTAGCAAGATGTATAAGAAAATAAAAATTGTTCCAACCATACATTACACATCTGCCTTTACTTTTGTAACTCCCTTCAAATGTATATTCTACAAATAAAAATCACTTACCAACAAATGTTTCAGCGGTCTTCTTCTGATATTTTCTGTGGAGCCATTTTGGAATGTGTGGCATGGTAGCTGTTGAAGGGACGCTGCATAGAGATGGTCCGTAGCTTTGGTCCCCTTGTGTGGCACTGAGAAGTCCCACTGGATCCCTGATGCACACACTTTGGTTTTCATTTGAATATTGTCTCAAGTGTAAACCTATACCTGCCCTTAGCTCTTATCTTTATATGTGATGAGAATGGATAGGGGTCACTTTCCATTCTGAGACTTTCTTGCTTACAGATGACATTTTTAGAAATGGGTTTAGACTTCATAATAGGAATGGCATGGCTCTCCTTTCCCACTGCATAATTTATTACATGGAATCTCATTCTTTAGCTTTCTTGCTATGTACAATAAAGAAGCAATAAGGAAGTATATTTACGGTATATGACTACCAGCATAGACGCGGTGGGATTTCTCTAAGCCATTTTATACTTGCCCTGAGGACCCAGCCCTGAACACAGCCAAAGAGCATTAGTGCTAGATAATCACTAGAGAAACAAAGTTCTTCCATTCTGTGACTCGAATCTGTACCTTCTGAGTGAAGTACGTGGCTTTTGAGATTGTTGACTGACCTCCCACCCCTGTGCTGCCACCCCTGAGAAGTCTGCCGCAGTGCTGCTGCTTTCTGATTGACCAGAGTGGCTCCCAGTCAGGCTTTGAAAATGAACAGGAATGACTTCATGTTTCAGGCTGCTTCTCCATCCTCTGAAAAGAAGGCAAAACAAAACCTAGCACACGTTGAGCACAGTGTATTTAAGCTATGGGTTAAATTAAAATAGAACAGTGGTACAAACTATGTTAGTAAGCTGGAGATGGTTATAATTGCTTACTAATGCAAAGGTATACTCACTAAATGAAATCAGTGACTACACAGTAGTCAGTAAAGTGAACTGTAAAATCCCACAACAATAACAAACATTTTTTGGCATCCTTTAAGGCATAGTTGATCATTTCCAAGGTGCACAATTCCAGTCAGTTGGAATATAAGACCTCACAGAGGCTGTACAACATGCAGCATTGACTGCCAAATGAGTCACCTTTAAAAGTAAAAGCAAAACTAGTAACAGCAAAATCTATCCTAGGCTTTTGGTTTTAGAGCTGAAAAAAAAAAAAAAAAAAAAAAAACAGAACAAAAATGAAACAAAACAAAAACCACATGTAGCTCTACAGTAACCTCATTCCCAATCACCACATGAATCTTCACCAGCAAGGTTTCCCACCCTTCAATTATTCTTCCTGTAATATTATTTATAAGTTATTATTACCTTATAATATTTATAAGGTATTATTCTATACCTTGAATAAATCCAGGAAATACTAAGTAAAAATGTTTTGAAAACAGTATAGTTTTTGAATCATGTCATATCACTTATTTCCTGTGAAAATACTACCACTGTGTTTTGTCCAACTCATTTTGACTAAGGCTGCTCTAGGAAAGAAGGATCTTCACAAAGCTTCTGCAGCGGCTCACCCAAAGGAAGGGAAATGAGACTGATGATAGTTACACATTAATGTCTGATATTAACTGTTTTAATAGCTTCATTGAGATCTAATTCAGAAACCATATAATTTATACATTTAAAGTAAACAATCCAATGATAGTATGTTCACAATTTTTTTTTTTTATTTTTATTTTTATTTTTTATTTATTTATTTTTTAATTTTATTTTTTCTTGCTTTAGAACCTTTATTTGTTTATTCACTTATTTTTATGGCCGGCCCTGCTAGCCCCGAGGGCAGGGCTGGCGCAGCATGTGGTGCTGGGGATCGAACCATGGTCCCTGAAGCCGCCCAGGATTCCTCAAGCTGGTGCTTTAGACCACTGAGCCATCCCACCAGCCCCAATGTTCACAATTTTGGAAAACCACTTTAAAAAGAAACTGCTGGGGCCAGGGAGATAGCTCAGTGTAATAAACACTTACCTGGCAAGAGCAGGGTCCTGAGTTTAATCCTCGGTACCCCAAAAAATTAAAAATAAATAAATAAATAAATTAATTAATTAATTAATTAAATTAAAAGAAACTGCTTCTATTAGAGTTAACTGCTCATTATTCACTGGCCCTAACCCCTGACAACCACCAACCTACCTTGAATCTCCCTCCTTCCCTCCCTCCCTCCTTCTCTCTCTCTCTTTCTTTCTCTCTGTATTTAGGACAGGGTCTATAGGATCTTATGACATAGACTGGACTCCATGATTCTCCCATTTTTCAGCTCCCAAGTGCTGGAATTACAGGCGTGTGCTGCCACGCCCAGTCTCCATTCCATCCCAGTGTGTGCCGGGGACAGGGCTGGCACTGCACACCGGGCTTTGAACTCCAGCCGCTGTGCTCTGCCTAAGCAGGCGCTTTAGTCTAATGAGCTATCTGGCCAGCCCCTGTTGCACCTTTTGAGGAACTATCTTCATACTGCTGCAGCACTGCCCCTTCCCACTAACAGTATGTGAGTGCTCGATTACATACAAACCAATGGTCACTTTCTATTATAGAATCCTAGTGCTGGTGGAGTGAAGTCTCCACGTCTCCTTCTGATTGGATATGTATGTTCCTATTTATTTAGCATTTTAGGGAAAAGTCTACAGAGTGTTCAGGGTCTCACTACTAGATTCAACTAGTAGTGATCCTCCTGATTACAACCTCTGAAGAGCTGGGATTACAGGCGCATGCCACCATGATGTCTCAGTTGCAGTTTTGTCCTAAGGAAAATGCCTGGATAGCTTCATTCACTCGCCCTCATGCTCAGTTTTGCTGACAGCCACAAGTAATGACATCCTACGCTGCTAAATGAGTGGCTTACCCGTCCAGTGCACTAACCATAAACAGATGCCCATTCACATAGCTGAACATTCCTCTTGTTCTGTTGAACCAGTTATTTACACTGCACAGTACCTGCATGTACTAGTGATGTTCCATACTTTGATACCTGATTCACTACATCAGAATAAAAATATGTATCATGGAAATCACAAGCATAAAATCTAAGTTTAGGTTCCCTCCACTGATTAACTATCATACCTACAGCTTCAATATTTACGTTCCTTCACTGTTTACTTATTTACTTATTTATTTATTTATTTATTTATTTATTTATTTATTTATTTATTTTCTTGTGTCAGAACCTTTGTTTGTTTATTCACTCATTTTTATGGCCGGCTTAGCTCACCCCGAGGGCAGAGCTGGCGCAGCATGTGGTGCCGGGGATTGAACCGCGGTCGCTGAAGCCGCCCAGGCTTTCCCAAGCAGGCTCTTTAGACCACTGAGCCATCCCGCCAGGCCCGTTCCTTCACTGTTAATTGTTAGTATTCGCTGGCCACCTATTGTCCTGCAGAAAGACCTGAGCAATAACATCACTGCACGTGAGAGGCTCCCAGGCAGCTCTGATCTCTGACCAAGGATACCGTGGGATAAGATGACGACACAAGGACTCTGCTACACTGAGACTGTGCGTTCAACATGGCTTGCTATGTACATGTAGGAAAGAGTAAGGTGCCCTAGATAATATCAAGGATGAGCAATCTAGGAATAAAGAGGTGTCTAACCTATCTGAGTTAATTATTTTGTTTTCATGGTGATGTTTAAGTTTTCCAACTTAAGGCAGTTGAGTTTCATATTTCAGTTTACGCCATATATATATATTTATTTATCAAGAGGGTTTGTAAAGAGAGGGTAGCGATGTGAAATTTCTAAAGGCTACTATCTAATTACCCTTCAAATGTGAATAATTACAGTGCACTCCTACAAAGTCATGATTCAGAGTTCCAAACTCAGTCGTTCAGGGATTTTTTTTTTTTTTTTTTTTTTTTAATGTAAATAACAGTTGTTGGCAGAAACCCCCACAATTTCAGGGAAACCACAAATATTTCCCTATTTTTTGGGGGGTGAGAGATTTGCAAGTAGCTCATTCAAGAGTGCCACTCTGTTCTTGCCCTTGACTGGCTGCTGCTGTCCAGTGCACCGGCAGTGCCCCCGTGCCTGCACCGTCACTGGCTGCTGCGCTGTGGGCAGCTATCTCACGGTTCTTGGTTTTGTTCTTCTTAAAGCTCTAAGATTCCTACAATGGCCTTCATTTTTTACGTCTTCATAGATAAAGTATTTTATTAAATTTAATTACCTAACAATGGGAGGAAGTATATTTAGGTTTTACACAAAGCTTTTGTAAATAAAGAGGGCAGCAGAGGTTGAAGGGAGATGAGAGGAAAGGGAAGAAAAGGGGCAAAATACCCTGTGCAGGCACAAATTCCCTATGATGAACATTATCACTACGTACATCTAAAAGGTACCATAAAATTTTAAGAAGTAAGTTATAAAAAAGAGTCAGTTATAGGCATTTTTCTGATCATTTGAGAAATTCCTGGTTTTTCACAATTTATGGGTACTCTGGGGCCATAACTGTTATGAATTTTGGGAGCCCAAATGGGCTTAGAGCAGGGCATACACACATGTAAGCCTGTTCAGAAATGCAGAGGTTGGAGAGAAAAATAGAAAAGAAAAGCATTTTGAAGAAAAGAATGGCCACACAGTTAGAAATAATTATGGGGGTCTGAGGGGTCTAGAGGTAATGCTGTGATGTGAAGCATCTGTGGAGTTAGCAAGAGCAGAGAAACAAGGGCCCTCTGGGTCATGGAAGGTGACAAGTCTATGGTCCTCAAGGAGGGGCTTGCTGGTTCAGGATAAAAATAAATAATAGTAACAAAAAAACCCTTTGAGACAAGTGTCAACCTCACCATTCCACTGATCTAATTCCTTCTTTAGAATTAGCTCACACTTTGTAGATCCTCTAGGACTGTTCTAAGGGGAAATTTTGAAGAAATAAAAGGTAAATGGGTGCTTGCATATAAACGGTGCTCCCTTTGAAGGAGCTGCAGCTGCTGTTCTTGCCACGGAAGACTCCGTTGACCAAAACTTCTCCTGTTCGCTAAGAGAGCCGTTCCTTACCCAAGACCCCCACAGTCTCCACCCTTCACTCCTCTCAAGGGATCTGCATTCTTACTCATGTCACAGAGGTTGCCAGCACCACTGCCCCACAGTAGCACTTCGAGTCCTGTTTTCTTGTGTATTCTACCGAGTTAGAACTTGGCACAGAACTTAACTGGCAAAGAATGTCTGGAAAAAATACATAAAGTCTAAAAGTTACTATAGCACACCAGGCATGATGGTGCATGCTCATTACCTCAGCATGAGGGAGGCTGAGGCAGGAGAATCGTGGCAAGTGTGAGCACAGCGTGGGATACATAGTAAAATCAAAGCTAGCCTGGATTACAAGAGAGACCTTGTAAAAAAAAAAAAATCCTGTAAAGCCTTAAAGATAATAATGCCACCGCTGGGCTGGTGGAGAAAACAGAGGCAGTAAGAGGAGCGTTTGCAGTGTGGGTCACGGTATTTGGCATGCGACCATTCTGCATTCTTTTAGGTGAGTAGGAGTAACGTAGGTGATGTTGTACAGTTTTCCTTAGCCTCAGGTTTGCGACATTGTGTTCTAAATTTCCAGCCTTGATTTTAAGACAGATTAAGGTTCAGAAGTTGGAAGGACACCTCCTAAAATTCCCAAGAATCCCCAAACTCACTTCTCAGTGCCATATCAATTACTTCCCCAATGTATGTCTCCGGTGTGTCACTCAAATATTCTATCATTCAATTGTACTCATTTTCTCTTTCTGGGTAGGAAACTACTACTAACTAAGTGGCTCAAAGCAAGAGGCATATGTTCTCCTACAGCACCTGCAGGTCCCAAGCCCAGACAGGCTTGAGCTGCTCTAGGTCAGCTGGCCATCCCACGGTCAGGCAAGGCAAGTGCCTATCCTCACCTGAGACTCCACACTTGCCTCACGTTCAAGCCGTTGCTGGCCAAGCACTGTTCCTCACCCCCGCACAGCTCGAGGCAGCAGGGAGACATTGCAGTCAGAGCTGACCAGACCTTCCTTAGGGAACTTTCAGCTAAATCAAGGCCACATAGAGGACATTCCCTTTGGATATCAAAAAATCAGTTCATTTGGGACCTTAACGATGTGAAAATTTCTTCACATGTGTCATCATGGAAGACAGAGAAAGAAGCCCCAGTTTCTTTTTGGGCTCCAGCAAACAGAATATTGGACAGTGACATGTCTCATGGGGGTCATGTGGCTTTGTCTGCCTTGTCAGTCTGAGGAAAATTTCTCATTTTTATGCCATTAATATCTTTCTTTAAAAAAACATTATCTTCACCATCTAGCTTACCAATGAGTAAACTATCAATTATGGCAACCTTCTAAACTCACACCCTCCTGTGAAACAAAGACTTTCACCAACTCCTACTTTTACCAATTTAAGAAACAATGCTAAGATTTCAACAGGATTAAATCTGAAGCCTGTAAATGTTAAGACATACTCCAGTACTTCAGTGTCAAATCAGAAAGAACACAGAAGCAAATGTCACAGTAGCATCTTAGTATTTATGATAACTTCTGATGAAAATTAAAATTGCATTGTGTTGGGCTGGGGAGATAGGTCAGCAGTGTAAGCACTTGCCTGGCAAGTGCAAGTTCCTGAGCCAGCCACCAAGACCAGGCATGGCCAAAAAATAAACAGATACAAAGATTTAAACACACACACACACACACACACACACACACACACACACACACACACACACACAGTGAACTTGTGAACTCAGCCTTCCCTAGCTTCCGATTACTGTGATCTCCAGTCTGGTTACTGTGATCTTCGGTCTTCATCACTTTCCCGACCACTTGGACAAAATCCCTGATCCTCACAAGGTTGAGGAGAAGTTTAGTTTGGCTCAGGGTATTCAAAGTCATCCATCCAAGACTGGAAGAACATGATGGGAAGGGGCCTGGCAGAGGACACTGACTTAGGAAACACAGAAAGGAAAGTTAGGAAGGAAAATAAACCCTTCTGTTCACATCCCCTGTGACCCACTTCTGGGAAGACTCTCCTTTCCGCAAGCCAGCCATGGCAGCTGGAGGTCCAGCCACCTTCCAAGAGCTTGGTGGATGTCCTTGGCTTGAACCGTAACATCAACTCTGACCTGATGGAGCCCTTTTTTGTAACCAAACATTATGACAAATATTTTAATAGATGAAAACTTAGGTTAAAACACATGATCAAAGAACCCCTGTCATGAAAATTATTCATTGTATGAAGTCATTTATTACATAAGTATGACGCGCTAACCAATTGCACCCCTGGAGCATCATGAACTTGTCAGTTGTTGTCGGTACTGGGGAAAGGCTTGCCTTACAGTGACCTAAATAGGTGCCCAGTTATTGTCTCTGTCTCCGTGGTTTTAGTTGTAGAAAGCATTATTAAATACCAACTTATTTTTTTAATTTATTTGTTATTTTTTAAATTTATTTCTAGTTCAAAAATGCAATGTTATAAATATCTTTTTTTTCCATAAAAAGTTCTTTATCTTGATAAAATTGTTTGGTAATAGTGAGTCAAGTCTGTGTGTGTGTGTGTGTGTGTGTGTGTGTGTGTGTGTGTGTGTGTGCATGTGTGTGTTTTCTTAGTTATTTTGCTGTCAATAAGACACAGCATCTGACACCTATAAGTTAAGGCAGGAAAGTCACTGTGGTTCAGTTCACAGAGCTTTCAGCCCAGGGTTGGCCAGCTCCAAGGCAGGGCCACACAGCAGAGGACACACTGGCTCCTGGCACAGCAGGAAGAAAGCAGAGGGAATCAAGGGAGTGGCATGGGCCCTCCAGCCCATGCCCCATGACTCCCTGCTCAGATCATGCTTCACCTCCCACCATTACATTTAGCATAGATGTTTCAGTGAACTAACCCTCTGTGACCATGCCACCTTGAAGCCATCGCCTCCCCAAAGCCCCATCTAGGAGCACATGTGACTTGAAGGGCATCTAGATATAAACCAGAATAGTGTGTGTGTGTGTGTGTGTGTGTGTGTGTGTGCTTTGAGAATATAGTAGAGTAAAATGCCAAAAAATCTCCACCACCTTTTCTGCAATAGTATCCCATTTTGTAAGCAAAAATCACTCAGGTAGCTCTAATGGCTGCACATGATTGTTATGGGATTCTCAGAATGCAAGGTTGTGAAGCCTCGCACTAAGAATGAATGCAGATTTTTGTTTTAAAGACTTAGTTCTTTGACTCTATAAAAGCACTTGCTTCCCTATAAAGAAGATGAGTTCTTTCAAATCATGAAGAGAAAAAGGAAAGAAGGAACAAAAGGAGGGAGGGAGGGAGGGAAGGAGGGAAGGATGGAATTAGAGAGAAGAAAAAAAGACTGCCTTTGAAATCTGTGTCATTTGGGTTTACTGTACAAAAAATAGTCAATAATGTAGTGGGATTTGCTGGACAATACTAGTGGAAAATCAGTGTGACAATAGAAATGGGAGCAAACAGATAAAGAACCAAGCTACTGTGCATAATTTCATTCAAAATAGCAGGGTTCTCTTGTTTAAAGATAATATAGTGAGATTTTAACACTAGTAACTACAACTACTTCAGTATATTAACTGACCTTTAAATATGATTGTCCTTTTCATTTGACCAAATGACATTTACGTCCTAAGAGAAGCTATTCATTCACTTTAGAAAACCAATATATGGAAATATGCTAAATTGACATTTAGAATTATCTCAAAACACCTTTATGATAACTTATGTCATTTCCATATGATTTGGATTTGAGATTTAAAAATGTATCTTAAATTCATTTACCACAATCACTAGATATTGGGTGACTATTAGAGTTATCTAATGACATTAGGGTTTTTCCTAACAGCTAAGTAATTGCTTCTTTCCCATGCTGAAGGCAAGTTGCTCTTCATGCCCTTTTCGAGATTTACACCTGTATCTTATGAGGTAATGGGCAGCAGACTGACATTTTATTTACAACAGCATTGTTTTATAGTAAGAACAGTTGCTTGTCTGTGTAGTCCTGATAATACAGGAAACGGTGGAAACAGCGTAGCAGGGTCACTGGGTTGCAAACACTGGCTGACCCATGGCCCTGAGCTGAGTCTACCAGCTAGATGTTCCCTTCAGGGTATCTTTCTACTGAGAATGAACGCAGTGAATGCAACCAGTCTCTCCTGCTACCCACTCTGCTCCCCAGGATTTTACAAGTCATATAGAATGCATTAAAAGGGATCATTTTATTGATCTTCAGTGCTGTAGATATCTGCTTCATTTTCACACAAGTAAGACTTTGGGCATTTTGTGGCTTTAATTACATTAAAAAGTCCAGGTTATTTTATTTTCTAGATTCATGGAATTTAAAATGTCTAAGCATCATTATAAAGTGATATTGAATTGGAAGAGTATTCCTGCAACCGTATCTCTTGCAAGAGTATTTTTTATGACTTTTGCATCTTATCCCTCATAACTGAATGCTCTCTCCACCCCAACCCCTCAAAAGTAGAAAGTACACATACAGATTTAGGATTAAAGGTGTATTTTTTTTAAAAGATCAGACATCAACAGATTGTTCCTCACAAAAAGAATTCCTAATTTGGGGAGCTGGGGAGATAGTTCAGTAGAAAAAAGTGCTTTCCTGGAAAGAACAAGGACCTGAGTTCAATCCCTGGTTCCTCAAAAAAAAAAATCCTAATTTTAAACACAATGAGCTTGGTGGAGTGATTCAAGCTTCTGATAATTTCCACAGACTTGGAGCTAATAAAAGCCAAGTTGTAGCTGGTGTGTAACAGTGTGAATCTCTGCCTTCACTTGTCTGAGGCTTGGGAGGGAAGTTTGTAATGGCTTTTGCCTGGAGGCCATTCTCAAGCTAGCTTTTCACTTTAGTAAAAAATCTCCTCTTTGCCCCCAGGGTTTCTACAGACCAACTATATATGGAAGGCTTCTTAAAGGTAATGTTATTTTTAGATACACAAACAATGGCTTGAAAAGAGATGTTTTAGTCAGACATTTTTCTCTGTAGACAGAAAATTGGAAATCTCCTCAGTTTTATTTTCACTCCTTTATCTCTGCCTACTTTGTTTTTAAACTGATTTAGTCAAGCTGCTTGAATTCGAAGAAAGCTTTGTGCATGAACATTAAACATATTGAGCTGTGTTTAGCTTTCATAGTAATACTATCCAATTGACAACATATAAATTAGTTCTTCTTGCCCTTTGTTGTGAGTTATTTTAATAAGTTATTTAATATCCAATTGGTACAAATTGGAACCATGGAGTTTCTATGAAAAATAAGCATTGCCTCTCAGTGGGTATTGACATTGAATTTTGTAATATTAACAGCATAATAATAAGAGACACAATTAGGATTACTTGGAAGAGAACATTATCCAACAAGACACTGTAGGATTAAGCCACTGTGGGGCATTAAATACCTGTCATTTTATTTTCATTACTCTGCAGTGGGTGGTTGATAGTGATGAGTGGGCAGATCATCTTTCTATGGACATGTTTATATGCACTGAAGAAGTGCAAAATAAATGACTGCCTTCCTTCTACATGCATCTGTCTGTAACAGTTACCTAACTCAGTGTGCCTTGTGCTTAAAGAAGAAAATGTTTGGAGACACATGTAGATTAGGATTAGGACTAGGATTAGGACACATTTTTTGAGATGGAGTTACTCCAGAAAGCAGTGACGTAGGCTGAACACTTGTTTATCAAAGATTTGAACTCTGTCACCAGCCAAGTGTCCCTGCATGCACTGATGAGTAGTTTCAGGGTTTGGCCAAGAAAAGGAATGGAAGTTTCTTCTCAAAAGAAATTAAGTGAGAAAGAAAGAAAGAAAGAAAGAAAGAAAGAAAGAAAGAAAGAAAGAAAGAAAGAAAGGTAATAAAATATGAGACAAGGAAAAAGGCCATAGAAATGTAATTCCATACTTTTGTAAATGCTTAAATTCAAACATATCTGTGTAACAATGTGTAATTGCTATTTTTCACATTCTATAGGGGTTTTAAAGTTTAGAATATCAACAATTGATGGAAAAATTCCTGGCAAACATTTTGTACACCACAGTACATGGTTTCAGGGTAAACCCTGAAGGGAACTGGCTGATATTGTTAGATACAAAAGTTACATATTTTTTGTAACACAGGTCTTGCTTTATCTTTGTCTTAACCATCCAGCAGAAAAATCTAACCATGAGGTGTAAAAAGGAAATCCATATTAATATGCTGAGTTGTAAAAGGCTCAAATTAGCAGCCTCTGATAATGCCAGATGACCTGATAATCCACTATTGTTATGGAATATTGGGCTATATATACAGCTACTTTCTCTTTGTGCAATGAAAATAAAGATCTGTACTAAGGATGTTTAGAGAAGAAATCATGTCTGCACCTCACACTCTGAACAACTATGATGAAGACAACATTATGCAATGTATTAACTATTATAAAAATAGTAATAAAATTAACTAATTAATTAAATGACCTCATTGAGAACTATTACAGCTAAGGTGCATATTACAACCTTGGAGAAAAATCACAGAATTTGGTGTTCCTACCTTATCTGTGGGCCTTTCGTCAGATTCTGCCCATTTGCATAATACTCTTAATCAAAGTTCTTACACTTTGAATAGTGTGAAATCAAAGATCATTATTTTAGGGAAACAAATTACATGAATATGGAGAGTGAAGATAAACAATCAGAGAGGGGGAAAAATTCTGAGAGAAAAAAGATAATGAAACTCTCCCAAAATAATTTATCTAATTAAAACAGATTTGAGATAATAAAACACTGAGAGAGAAATTAGAGAAACAATGCCTTTTACAAAAGCACAAAAGAAAATGAAGCACTCATGCCTCCTGCCAGCATCTGGGTGTTTCCCACCCTGGGCATCATGCACAATAAGCAGGCTACAGAAAGTGCAAAGGAGGAGGTGAAGTGAGTGCTGGGGCTGCTGGATGCCCACTTAAAGACCAAGACCTTTCTGGTGGGCGAGAGAGTAACGTTGGCTGACATTACTATTGTCTACACCCTGCTGTAGCTCTACAAACAGGCCTTGGAACCTTTTTTCCACCAGGCCTTTTCCAACACCAACCGCTGGTTCCTCACCTGCATTAACCAGCCCTAGTTCCGTGTGGTCCATGGGGAAGTGAAGCACTGTGAGAAGATGGCCCAATTTGAAACCAAGAAGATCACAGAGAGCCAGCCAAAGGATACCTCATGGAAAGAAAAGGGCTCTCAGGAAGATAAGGCCCAGGCTGAGTGCAAAGAGAAGAAGAAGGCAGCTGCCCTGGCCCTTGAAGAGGTGCTGGGTGAGTGTCAGCAGGTGTGGGCTGCTGAGCCCAAGGCCAAGCACTCCTTTGCACACCTGCCCAAGAGCACCTTTGTGTTGGATGAATTTAAGCACAAGTACTCCAGTGAGGACACCCTGTCTGTGGTGCTGCCCTACTTCTGGGAGCACTTTGACAAGGATGGCTGGTCCCTGTGGTTCTCTGACCGATGCTTCCTGGAGGAGCTCACACAGACCTTCATGAGTTGCAACCTAACCACCGGAATGTTCCAGCGGCTGGACAAACTGGAAGAATGCATTCACCAGTGTCATTCTCTTTGGCACCAACAACAGCAGCTCCATCTTGGGAGTCTGGGACTTACAAGGCCAGGAGGTGGCCTTCCTGCTGAGTCTAGACTGGCAAGTGGACTATGAGTCATACACATGGTGAAAGCTGGACCCTGGCAGTGAGGAAACACAGATAGACACTGGGCTGAGAGTACTTTTGCTGGGAAGGGGCCTTCCAGCATGTTGGCAAAACTTTCAATCAGGGCAAGATCTTCAAGTGATCCTCACCCCTCAGGGATGTGAGGTCATTAAAGAAAACTGAATGTTGACAACTGTCTTAGTTACTTTTTACTTGTTGCTGGGACAAACATCCGACACTCAAAATGAAGGATGGAAAGGTTTATTTAGCTCACAGTTCGTGGAGGTTTCAGTCCATACTCAGCTGGCCCAAGGCTGAATGAAACAGGGCAGAGAGCATCCAGTTCATGGCAGTGGAACAGCAACAAAATAGTGGCAGAGGTAGCCAACTAAACAGGGTAGCAGAGAGCAACAGCTCTAGTCTCTCTCTCTGTCTCTCTTTATATTCCTATCAGGCTCTCTGCCTTAGGATATCTGCCCTGGACCACACCCATAGTCCATGCCCTACTCAGACCGATAATCCCATCAGTACTAAAACACATATTCCCAGTGACTCATGAGTCAAGTCTCAATCTATAGAAGTCACCGCCCAATGACTACATGAGGCTTTGGGGGGGACAACTAAACATAAACCATAACAACAACAAGAAATACTTAGGAATTAACCTAAAGAAGTAAAAGATCTATTCAATGAAAACTACAGTACTGTGTAAAAAGTGATCCTAGAGGATTTCAGAAAATGGAAAGATATTCCATGCTCCTGGATAGGAAGAAGCAATATGGTGAAGATGGCCATACTCCACAAATTGTTATACAGACTTAATGCAATCCCTATCAAAATACAATCAACATAACTAATAGACCTGGAGAAATCATTCCTAAAATTTATTTGGAAACAGAAAAGACCTCGAATAGCAAAGACAACCCTGGGCAACGAAGATAAGGCAGGAGGCATTACAATTCTTGAACTAAAGTTATACAGTGATAAAATCAGCATGGTATTGGCAAAAAAAATAGACCGGATCATTAATGGAATAGATTAGAAGATGCAAAAGCAAATACAAACACACTCAGCCACCTTATCTTCAACGAAGGGACCAACCATGTTTACTGGAAGAAAGATAGCCTCTTTAACCAATGGTGCTGGAAAAACTGGCTCTCTACATGCCAAGAACTAAAGCTTGACCCAGGTCTATCACCATGCACTACACTAAAGTCAAAATGAATTAAAGATCTAAATATTAAAAGAGAAATACTAAATGTACTGGGAGAGAAAGTAGGAGGAAATCTTGAAGATACTGGGGTAGGCAAAAAGTTCATGGACAAAAGTCAGAATACACATGTAACATTTGAAAGAATCGACAACTGGGAACTCCTTTGGCTTAGGAGTTTTTGCACGTCAAAAGAAATTAGCAGCAGAATGAAAACACAACGCACAAATTTCAAAAAAAAAATTAACTAATAAGTATTCAGAAAAAGGTCTTCTATCTAAAATTTATAAAGAATTAAAACCATTAGGGTCCCAAAATTCAAAGACCCAATCCACAAATGGGCATCTGAGATGAACACACACTTCTAAGAGAAAGAAATCCAACAAGCCTATAAATGAAGAAATGCTCCACATCGCTAGCCATTCATGAAATGCAAATTAAAACAACGCTTCCATACTATCTCACCCCAGAAAAGAAATGACTATCATAAAGAAATCAACCAACAGCAAATATTGGAGAGGCTACGGGGGAAAAAGAACACTTCTCTACTGCTGGTGGGAATGCAGACTGGTGCAACTATTATGGAAAACAGTGTGGAGACACCTTAAAACACTAGAACTGGAAATCCCATTCAATCCAGCTATCCCTCTACTGGGATTTTCCCAGAAGAACTGAAAATGTCATGTCATAGTGATATCTGTGCACCTATTTATAGCAGCACAATTTGTAATAGCCAAATTTTAGAAACAACTAAAATGCCCATCATCTGAAGAATGGTTGAAAAATGCAGTATTTTTGTACAATGGAGTATTATTGAGCTATAAAGAATGAGAAACTAGAAGATTACATATATAAGTAGATGTATCTTGAAAATATACTCATAAGTGAAATAAAACAGACCTATATGTGTAAAAATCATATAGTCCCCCTAGTGTAAGAACTCAAGAGAAGAAATAAAAATGGAAAGGCATAACACAGCTGAATGGAAATAAAAAACTTGAGGGGTAAACAATGAAGAGTCTGCAAGTAGAAAAGATAGGAAACATGGCAAGAGCAAAGCCATTTACTATTTACACAGGATGAAGTAGGCAATGGTCCTAAGAACCTCCAAAAGGTTTTCCACACTGAGAATAGTGATGTGTAACATTAAAACTATGCTTGGAATGCCTGTTATTCTGGTCTTTTAGATGTGTGCTGCTTCTAATGTAATTTAAGTTATTGCTACACACTCTCTTAAAATAGTTGTTTTTCAAGAAAACAAAAAAGTGTATTAAAGGAGAGTAAGAGACAAGTAAAAATGCCAGAGGATTTACCTGCTACAATTTCATAAATGCTTAGATTTCTAAATTTCTATTTAAAAATGTGTGATTGCTTTTACCACATTCTATAGACATTTATTAGAATATCAATGATTGATGAAAAATACGGATTCCAAGCTAAGTTGAGACATTTGATAGTCAGAAAGATGGTGACATTAAGCTCAAGTACCTATGTTATAGAGTAATAGTATCACTAAGCCTCTCTTCTGGAGGATTAAGAACATAAGTTTACAGGCCAAAATAAGAGAAAAAGAAGGTCTACAAGGATAGTCAATATTTTGGCCCTAGCCCTTCAAGGTCGCTGAGGGCTCAGCACATAAGAGAACCTGTACTGTAACATCCTCTAACTCAGTGGTGTCCGAACTTTTGTGTTCGAGGAGATTGTGGGGCCACAGAGGAAAGGGATTGATGATGTATAGTGTGGCTAAGGAGAGTCATCTAGAGAGAAAACATTCTCACAGGCTTTCACAAAGAGAAAACTGGTCAAGCAATGGCCATGACTCATCCAGATGGATGACACTAACAACAGTTCTACAAAGCACTGGACATGGTTTCAAGGTAAATCCTGAAGGGATCTGACTGATGTTGCCAGTAATAGTAGTTACATTGTTTGTTATACAGGTCTTGCTTTAATTTGCCCTTAACTATCCAATAGAAAAGTTTAACCACAAGGCATACATCGTAAAACTAGATTAATATCCTGAACTATAAAAGGCTTAAATCAACAGCTTCTGACATTACCAGTTCTGACAATAACCCTCTGTGAGTATGGAATATTGGACTATGTGTACAACTACTTCCTCTTAGTTCAATGAGAAGAAATTTTTCTACCAATAATGATTAGAAAAATTATCATGTCTGCATCCTGTGCTCTGAATAACTATTATGAGGACAACATATGCATTGTATCAATTATTGGGAATGTACTACTAATGTGTTTTGAAACTGTCTCATTATTTCTTATTAAAAGTAATAAAGAACTGAGAAGAAATTATTTTAAAAGTTTAAAATGGAATAAATCAACAATAGAAATAAATTATTGATAAAATAATGAGTGAGGCATAGAGAAAGTATGACTTTGAAGTTAATACAAAATTCAACAAAAATATTTGGTGATTTATATTCATTTTACCGCTCCTGAGCATAGTGTAGAAAAGAAACATGCATAAGACCTTTGGGGAAAAAAGGACAAGAGAAGCAGACTGATCTAATGTGCTCACATATCTATTATGTTGAAGCAAGAAGGCATAACTGGTGAGGAGAAATTTATACAAGGAAAAAGTGGAAAGGTTTGCACTTAACAGTGCATCCATGCCATCAGAATAAAAGACTATATCAATTATGTAGCATAATGTAGAATAACACATGTGCATGTATATTATGAAGTTTTATATCTGTAAAAATTTGTAATAATAAAATAGGAGATGCTAAAAGTTTCCAGAAAGAACTATTAGATTGTCTACAAAGGAATAATTTCAAATTAGTAAAAGGTTTTGCGTAAGTGAAATTAAAAAAATATGGACTTAAGCTAGAGATCATTTGCTGAATATCTCTGACATATAAAATCTAGCTATCAAATTTAGGTGAGAAATAAACAGATTTTTTTTTTTTGTACAGGGTCTCACTATGCAGCTCTGACTCATGGTGATCTTCCTGTTTCCTGTCTCCCAAGGGCTAGATTACAGGAGCATGCCACCATGCCCGGACTCCATTGCTTTTGCTCAGTGTGCCTGAGAGCAGGCCTGGCACAACAGGCGGGGCCAGGAATAAAACCCTAGCCCCTGCACTTCCTTAAGCAAGTGCTTAGTCTGCTGAGCTATACCACTGGCCTTCAGATTTTCATTTTTTAACTTTCGATTTCTTTGTATTTTTTTTAAAGAGAATAAAAATAGTTAAGAAAACACATTAGAAAAATTACAGAATTGGACTAAACAAAATAATAGGAATTCAACTTTGGCTGATATATTGCATGATGTTGTCTTCAAATTAGATATTTAGATTACCAGAGATAACCACGCAAAATTGGTAAAAAAGAATAAAAGTCATAAAAAATAAAAAAGGAGAAAAACATTAAACATTACCTGTTCCTTTCAATAGAAAAGCAAAATTTGGTGGTACCATTATTCGAACTATCCTGTATGTACATGAATATATTTTTCCCTTTATTTTTCATTATTTTGTCCTTTTCCTTATCCCAGTTGTTCCACCTCTTTGGCCAATTTTTTTTCCCATTCATATTATCTGTTTTACCTTTCAGATTTTATTTATTCTTTCAGGTTCTTACACTAGGGAGACAATACAATCTTTATATATATGCAGGTCTGATTCACTTCACTTATGAGTAGAGACTCTTGTTCACCCATTTACCTACAAAAGCCCTGAGTTTATCCTTCTTTATAGCTGAATAGTATTCAATTGTGCAAAAAACCCATTCTTTTATTCATTCCTTGATTGATGGCCATTTGGGTTGTTTCCAAGATTTAGCTATGACAAATTTCACTGCTATATACGTAGGTGCACGTATCGCTGTGGTATTTCAGTTCTGGAAAAATAACCAGCAGTGGAATAGCTGGGTTGAATGGAACCTCCAATCCTAACTTTTTGAGGCATCTCCACACTGATTTCCATAGTGCTTGAATTACTCTACACTTCCATGAACAGGGGAAAAATAATCATTTTGCCCACAGCCTCTCCAGCGTTTGTTATCACTTGAGTTTTTGATGATAGCTATCTTTTTTTCTGTTGTTTTAGTTTACATTTCTTTAAGACCAATGATGTGGGCAAGTTTTTCATATATTTATTTGGTATTTGTATATCTTCATCTGGGAAGTGTATATTCATCTCCAATGCTCATTTTTTAATTGGGTCTTTGAATTTGAGGGGGGTTGATTTTTTAAAATTCTTTATATGTTCCAGATATAAGTTCTTTGTCTGAGGGACACTGGCTAAAAGTTTTTCCCCCATCAGTGGATTTTCTTTTTATTCTGTTGGTGATTTTTTTGGACTTGCAGAAACTTTTCAAAAAGATGAGATTACAACTGTTGATTCTCCGAAATATTGTCCAAGCAGTTTGGTTTTTGTTCATGAACTCTCTGCCTTCCACTATGACTTCAAGATTTGTACCGAGTATCTCTTCCAGTAGATTTAGTGTTTCTGTTTTATAATTAAATATTTTATCCATTTTAACTTTAGTGCATGGTTTGGATCTTATTTTAGCCTTTGGCATGTGGAAAAATTAGTTTTTCAAGAACCTTTTACCAAGAGGCTATATTTCTTTGAGAGATCGTGGTTGATCCCTTCATCCAAGATAAAGTAACTGAGTGCATAATCTGTTCACTGATCCTCAGGTCTGATTTTTTGCCAATAGTATGCTGATTTTATCACAGGAACTTGATAGTATAATTTCAGATCAGGAATCATGATGCTTTCTATCTTTCCTTTGATGCCTGGGATTGCTTTTGTTGTACTAGGTTTCTTATGGTTACAGGTGAATTTTAGAAATGTTTTCTCTATAACTATGTGTTATACTAATGAAATTTTAGTTGGTATTGCACAGAATCTGTATGACAATTTTGGGAGTATGGCTACTGACAGTGTGTTGTTAGTTCTTCTTATCCATGAGCAACGAATATCTTTCCATTTTCTACAATACTCTTTTGTATCTTTTTTCAGAGTACTATAATTTTCACTGTATAAATCTTTTCCCTCTTTTGTTAAATAGAATCCTAAGTATTTCATTTATTTGGATATTACAGTAAAATGTGTGGTTTCCCTAATTTGTTTCTCAATGAATTTTTTGTGTATAGCAATGTTATTAATTGTTGAGTGTTGACTTTATATTTTGTTATTCTACTGAATGTGCTTATTAAATCTACAAGGCTCTTGGTGGAATCTTTGAGCTGTTCCGTGTAGAGTATCACATCATCTTTAAATAGTGATAATTTCACTTCTTCCTTTCCAGTCATTATTTCTTTTATTCTTCTCTCCTTTCTTATTGCTCTGACTAATGTTTCTAGAACTATATTGAAAAGGAGTGTCGACAGTAGATATCTTTGTTTTGTTCCTGATTTTAAAGTGAAAGCTTTCAGTATGTGTACATTTAGTATGATGTTGGCTGTTGGTTTTGTCATAGATGGCTTTTCTCAGGTTGAGGCAAAGACTATATATTCTGATTTTATGTAGGTCTTTGAACATGAATGAGTGTTGGATTTTGTTCAAAGGTTTTTCTGCATCTATTGAGAGGGTCTTGTTATTTTTGTCTGTGGCTCTTTTGATGTGGCCTATTGTATTTATAATTTGCATATATTGAACTGTCCCTGCATTCCTGGGATGCACCCCACTTGATCATGATGTATAATCTTGCTGATTGTTTGCTGCATTCTGTTTGCTAGTATTCTACTGAGGATTTTTGCATCTATCTTCATTAGGAAGAGTGGCCTATAGCTCTTTTTTTTTTTTTTTTTTCTAGTTTTTGTATCAGAATAATATTTTCCTTCTGAAATAAGTTTAGGAGAATTGCTTCCTTTTCAATTTCATTGAACAGATTGACAAAAGTTGATATTAAATCTCTTCTAAATTTCTTGTAGAATATAGCTTTGAATCCATTAGGACCTGGGATTTTTTTAGCTGCTATTTTTAAAATTACATTTTTAATTTCATTGATTGATATTGAGTAAATGAGCATTTTTAAATCTTCTTGATTCAGCTTTGGTAATTCACATGTATCTAGGAATTTGTCCATTTCTTCCTTGTTTTTCATCTTGTGGGAGTAAAGATTTTCAAAGTGAATATTGGTTATTTTCTTAAGTTCTATAAGGTTTGTAGTGATTTCACACATTACTCTTTATTGCATGTATTTGATTTTTTTTCTTTTCTTGATATAATTGATTAGAGGGTTATAATTTTTATTTATTCTTTTAAAGAACCAATTCTCTGACTCATTAGCTCTTTGTGTTGTTTTCTTTGTCTAAACTGTATTAATTTCCTCTCTGACCTTTAAAATTTCCTTCTTTCTCTGGGCTTTATACTTGACTTGCTCTTTATTTTTTTTTCTAGAAGTTTGTTTTTTTTAATTTAATATTTTATTGTTTAAATTTAACAATGGTTATGTTACATATTTTCACCATCAGCTCAGTTTAGATTAATACATATAGGTATATAAGATTGATCAAACAATTAAACATTAACACTTTTAAATCAACATTACTTTTTCTCCTTTTTTTTTTTTTTTGAAAGTTGACATATTGCATATTGTCCTCACAATCGTTCTACAGAGTACAGTGTGTGGACATGACCCACCTCCCTATTGATGTTGCTTAGAAAAAAAAAAAAAAAAAAAAAAAAAAAGGAAAAGAATATACTTCTCTTTGGACTAAGAGGAAGCAGATACATACACAGTCAAATGTTCTGCAATTACAGTGCGCCACCAGTGAAGCTTGTGATGTTGGAGGCTATTGAATCTAAGCCTGCCAAAGCTTGTCTCACCAATCTAGCTCTGCGCTTCATGCATTGTAATTAAGCATTTTTTTTTTTTTTTTTCTTGCTGGGTGGTAAAGGGCAAGTCGAAGACCTGTATAACAAAACATTCATTTTTTGGTATCTTCCAGGGTCAGATCCCCTCAGGATTAAGTTTGGGACCATAGACAGTACTTTGTAGAACTGTTGTTAGTGTCAGCCTTTGGGACAAGTCATGTCCATTGCTTGGCCAGTTTGCTTTCTGTGAAAGCCTGAGAGAATGTTTTTCTCTGGGTGACTCTCCTTAGACGCACTATAGTTCATTCATCCCTTTCCTCTGAGGTCCCATAATCTCCTTGACCAGAAAATTTGGGACACCTCTGAGTTATAGGATATTACAGCACAGGTTCTCTTATATCCTGGGTCCTTATTGACCTT
>PVJA010032429.1:0-24110 GCA_004027025.1 Myocastor coypus | reverse complement strand
TTTTTTTTTTTTTTTTTTTTTTTTTTTTTTTTTTTTTTTTTTTTTTTTTTTTTTTTTTTTATACCTGAAGTAAGGGTTTAGTGTGCTTTTGGGTAGTGTGCAAATAAACTGTTCAGTTAGGTGCTACCTAGTCTGTACATGGATATTTCAAGCTGCAGAAGACAGCATGCTAAGCATCTGCTTAGTTTTTATGTTCAGAAAAGTCAACCTGCTTTGTTCAAAGAGATCAGCATCCTTTGTATGGAGCATCCAGAGTGAGCGTGAATAGAGGGTGGGAGAACTTTCTGTCTCCAGTTGCACTCGTATGAATCTGACGGGTGAACATTACACGCAGTATGACTGAAAGCCAAAGGAGCGATCTTGAGCCTCCATGAAGCAATGAGCTGAAGTAAGATATTTAAGTTCAAATCTATGTTGCTGAAAATAGTAGAAGCAAGAGAATGAAAAGAGTGAGTACATAGACCAGATCGTGCGTGTCTGATCCACTTAATATTTTCAGAAGTGGCCAAATGCCATGGGTAATTCAAATCTATAAATTTTTATCTTATTTCAATGGTCTAGATAATCACCTGAATTTTTTTCATTTTATGTAATTTCTTTGGCAGATGTATAGAAAGCCTGCAAAAAAAATTATCATGGGATAATTTTTGCTCTACTTTTGACTGTACTGAGTAGGAAAAAGTAATTTGTCTTCTCTAATGGTTTCTTACTCTCTGGTGAAGATACCTGGGCTGCTAGTGGTGGTCAAGGATCAGAGAGAGATGGCCAGGGAGAAAGCGCTTGGCTGTGGTCATGTCACAGCCATGCATTTCCTGGTGTGATATCAGAGCTTTCCATTGGCCTGGCACCATTCTCGAACCCAGAAACATAAAGGGACACACATGTGAGAACACTGTGACATTGCTGCATAGAGAGAACACAGGCTGTGGCAATGCACCAAGGAAAGAAACTTGAGCCTTGCATGGGGACATGTTGTCCAGGGCCTCAGAGCAGTGCCTCAGTTAGTAGTCAGGGTCTCTGTGAACAGGATGACCCGGAGTTTCTAGAACCGCGTACCAGCCTGACCTTGCCCGGCATGGGGCGGACACTCCTTTGAGGCATGTGTGTAAGGCGCCAGCCTTGGATGCATTCAGTTTGTGGCAGGGTGCTGCTTAAGTTCTGAGCCCTTCCCCAGAGCCCTTCACATGCTCTTCATCAGGGAGGAAGATCTACCCTCTTCTATTTTCTTCTAGAGTCTTCTCTTTCTTTTCATGTAACTACTAGACAAAATCCACTGGAGCTTCCATATTTCAGACTTTAAAGGATTGTACTAAAAAGGAGCCAACATTTGCATCTGTATAAAATATTTACTGAATCTGAAGGTTCACACATGCCCAAAAGGCCAAGAAAAAAATAAAAAAATAAAAAAAAAAAAAACCATCCTGGCAAGATGGTTCAACAGTCTAAAGCACCTGCTTAGGAAAGCTTAGGCAACCACAGGGACCACTGTTCGATCCCCAGCACCACATGCTGTGCCAGCCACAACCTCAGGGCAGGCTGAGCCAGCTACCATAAAAGAAAGAAAGAAAGAAAGAAAGAAAGAAAGAAAGAAAGAAAGAAAGAAAGAAAGCAAGCAAGCAAGCAAGCATCCTAACCTCTTTGTTGGAATCAGAGTTATTCTTCAAATCCATTCAAGTATTAGCTCCATTACAACAATAACCTGATCTGTTTAATACACAGCTGTGTCCCGGAGTCTCAAACCCAACAGGCTTTCCTCAAATACATAGTGAATAATTTAGCTATTCAATATTCATTCTTACACCCTTACAAATGGAATCCTAGCACTATTTAATCTATTTTTCCTATCATTTCTTCTTTTTTTTAATGTATTTTGTGCAGGTCTCACTATGCAGCTTGGACTCATAGTGATCCTCTTGTTCTCAGCCTCCTTAACACTAGGATTACAGGCATACCCCACCAATACTGAGTTTTTTTTTTTTTTTTTTTTTTGTCTTTTTCTTGAGACAGGGTCTCACTATGCAGTTCAGGCTAGCCTTCAGCTCACTTTTGTAGCCCAGGCTGGTCTCGAACTTGCACTGATCCTCCTGCCTCAGCCTCCCAAGTACTGGGATTACAGGCGTGAGCCACCATGCCCGGCTTTAATACTGAGTCTTGATGGTTGGCTCAGCACACTCAGGGGCGAGGCTGGTGAGGCCTGTATTGCTGGGGATCGAATCCAGATGGCTGAGCTTTCCTAGGCAGGTGCTCAGTTTGCTAAGATATCTCACCAGTCCTTAGAATTATTTCTTTCTGAAGTATCCCTGTGGCACAGTTCTGGGGCCTAAAATATAAATAGGCACTGTGAGGCAGGAATCCCTGGAGAGGCCCTGAGGGAGGAAGGGATTCAGTGGACATATGATGCTCTCTCTTCGCAGCCTTTCGCCTTTGCCCTTTTCCTTTTTCCCACATGCATTACCATGATGGCTGCTGACTGCAAGCCGGTGCCTTTGAACTGACCTTGAAGAAAAGTCTCTCACCAACCAGGAGGCTCCTTTGTGACATCCGTGATACACCGACGCATATATAGCTTTCCTTTCAACAGTCCTCATCATAGGCTGCTCATAATTTAATAAAGCAGTCCCTCGAGTTACACAGCCTCACCATTTAGAAAACCTCACTCTTTCCTGCTATCATGGCCTTCCACTGACCCTTAATCTGTCCCACAGAAGATGCGCAATAGCCAGTATCTTTGTTGTGGCAGAGTTGGGGGCTGCTGCAGCATTTCCTATACATTCTTCTTATTCCCAGACCTTCCAGTGGCGTTTTCCCTGTTTCCTTTGTGTTTTGTTTATTTATTTCTTTGTTTTTGGTGGGATCAGGGTTCAAACTCACGACCTTGCACTTGCCAGGCAGGCACTTGTGCCACGGAGCTATCTCCCTGGCCCCTCTTTGTGTTTTTTAAGTACTCTTACATTAGAGTTTTTTTGCTGCTTTTCTTAAGTTCTGAAATGAATAAATGTACTTTGATTATGCATTGCCTGATCCTTGAAAGTGTGTACTTTATAGGGATTCACATGAACGTAGCATGCAATTATACACACACACACACACACACACACACACACACACACACACACGAAGGAAAACTCTTGAAATAGTTACTCAGGTCAATTGGAAGTCCAGGTGACACAAGACAAGGATGTGTTGTTTACAAAATAAAGTGGTTATGCTTTTTGTTACTTGAAAATTTTAAAATGGTATACACTTTAGATGTGACAATTTGAAACATTCACTAATATGCCAGGAAACTCCAAAGTATTAATGTGACTTATTTTCTTTCTTTTTTTTTTTTTAAGGAATTATTTATTTTATTTATTTTTTTCTTGTTTCAGAACCTTTGTTTGTTTATTCAGTAATTTTTATGGCCGGCTCAGCCTGCCCCGAGGGCAGGGCTGGCGCAGCATGTGGTGCCGGGGATCGAACCATGGTCCCTGAAGCCGCCCAAGCTTTCCCAAGCAGGCTCCTTAGACCACCGAGCCATCCCGCTGGGCCCCAGAACCTTTGTTTGTTTATCCACTCATTTTTATGGCCAGCTCAGCCCACCCTGAGGGCAGGGCTGGCGCAGCATGTGGTGCCAGGGATTGAACCGCGGTCCCTGAAGCCACCCAAGTTTTCCCAAGCAGGCACTTTAGACCACTGAGCCATCCTGCTGGGCCCCAGTGTGCCTTATTTTCATATCTAGCTCATGCCTTTACTCTTTAGAACTTTTTTGTTACCTGGTTTTGGAAGTTTCATCTTCAAACATATTTTGCAGTTGGCACCACTACAACTTAGCCATATTAGGCAAGAAGTAGAGATAAAGGGACAGAAAGCCCCAGTAAGTAGTGGATGGGCAAAGTTTTCTCCTTGTCAAAGATGTATGATTTAT
Source organism: Myocastor coypus (assembly GCA_004027025.1). Lineage (NCBI taxonomy): Eukaryota > Metazoa > Chordata > Mammalia > Rodentia > Myocastoridae > Myocastor > Myocastor coypus. Next base: position 20,203 of record PVJA010032429.1, on the reverse strand, counting down.
GTTTACATTGCAGGCATCCATTCAGAGTCTACCACAGAGATATCAAGGAAACAAGCAAGTGCGCCTTACCTGGCAGTGTGTGTTCTAAACACAATTTGTTTGGTAAGAAGGTAGTCATGTGGAGGAATCTGCCCAGAAAAGGCTCTCATTCTGACTAGGACATCCCATAGCCCGGTATCTCCATGGTTAACTAGCCTACTTTGCATCCTTCCTCTACTGTAAAGAGTTGACTAGGAAAAATATTGCAGTGAGAAAAGCTGGCTTCAGAAGCACTGCTGAAGTGACCTGGCTTCTTAAAATAGTCGTTCAGAAACAGAACGCACATGATAACATTTGAGTGTGTAAATCCAATTACATTTCGAGGGCAGATGATACTGTCTTCCTCTGCTTTGTCATAGGCTGATGAATGTAGTGCTCCTATATTCCATCCAAAAGAAAATGCTGGGGGAGATATTTACATGATCTATTCTCTGGCTAAGCGAGGTTCAAATTTTGTCACAAACATTCTCCAACCTTCAAAACAACTGACAACCTTTAGTTTCTGTTGCTTTCATTGGAGGCCAGAAAAAGAACCAAGAGCACACTCCACAATCAATCTGTCAAGTGAAGTGATGCATTGCCCAACTGCATATTTTGGGCCTGCTGGTCTCCCAGAAAAATCAATATTGTGCCCATTTGGTGGTGAGAGAAAACGTTTGAGAGGAATATTGCAAGTGTCTCCTATGTTCTGGAAATAAACACACGTAAAATCAACTCAAATAAGCATACTTGTGAAGTGAATAAATTAGCATCCTAAGAAATATTTAGACAACTGCGAAACGTTGTATGAGATGATTGTAGTAGTGCCCTTTGGTAACATGCTGTTAGCAGCACTGAACTTGGAATAAACTTGTTTTTAAAATATCTTTCCCTTTAATGCTTCAGTTTCCCTTGTGTTTGATGAGCTCTTAAAATGCCATCAGGCATCAAAGTGTAAATATGACTAATGCATTTGTCCTACACAGCATGGCTGCTACAGTGAAGCAGAGGCCCCACCAGTCCTCCTAGTTCTAATCTAATTATGCTCTGGCCCACTGCTACCAGTCAGGTGATATTGCCGAATATGAAGGAAAGCAAATTTATAATTCAGTCTTGTAAAGTGAATGCCACACAATCAATTTACAGCTACCTCAAAATATACAAACAGAGCCTATTTGCAACTCCAAGCCACGTTGTTTCTAGACCGGGAATGAAGGAATTTAATTGGTCTTTTCAACAGTCATTAAAATATCCTCTACAGAGCCCATTCTTTGCTGTTACAGACATGAAGGGGGTGAAATAAATAGAGAAAGAAAATAAAAGAATGAAAAAGACAGTGCTTAGTATTTTTCATAAGGAAGAGAAAATAATATCTCCGTTTGTTTGGCATTTAGTAGAATTTTTTGTGAAGGTTGACCCTTAAATCTGTCTTGGAAAGGCATTTTTCTGAGACATGATACGATGTGGCAATTTTATTTTAAGCCTATATGAATTTGTTAAGGGAATATACAGAAATAGAGCACTGCAGGGTTTAGAAACACCATAACTAGTGAGGTTCTGTTAAACTGAGCCCCATCATAATGTCATGTATTTTGGGGTGTTGACCTTGATACCAGCTACCTAATTAAAGTGATTTCTTACATACCATTAACTGTACATTAAGTTGTCACAATATTCCCTTTATTTGATTTCACTACAAAGAGTCTTAGACTTAGATGAACATTATATGGTATCATACACTTACATTTAAATTGTATAACTGGAGAAGGAGATGTCGATAATTCCATTATATTTGCTTTGTCTTTAATGAAGCATCAATCCATCATTGAAGTGACCCAAAATGTATATGAAAGTCAGGCACAAAACTTGCTTCTCTTCAACATCCATTCATCATAAATCATATTTACTCTAAAGGACTGTTTAAAGGCCAAATGGTAGGTCAAATGCCCTTCATTATTAGGCAAGTTTAAATATTATTATTTAATTACCATTTTTTGGCTGTACTCTCTGCTTCTGATTGAACGTGTGCAAGACAGGCAAGAAAATGTTGCATAGGAAATTCAAATCTGACAGCATGACCTTGAGCACTAACGAACCTGGATTTGCATGCCTGGCTGTCTCTACTTAGAAAATTATCTTGAAGGAATCACCTCCTCTGACACTCCTGCTTATCTATCTCACCAAGAGATACAGAAGACTAATTAGCCACCAGCTATAACATGTTAGAATACCCAAGAGGGAAGAAGCACGATGCAGCGATCTCTGTGGTTAAATATTGCTGCCTCTTAGTTTTCCAATAACTAAATGATTTTCACCATATCATCACTAATGAGCTGCAGAATGAGAATGAGTTTCAAATGTTAAGTAACTCATATTACTGTCATGAGCAATTAAAATAGAGTAAAATGCTAATTACAGCTGCAGTGCTTAGGATGTATCTACCTTGTGAAAGAATCTAGCAAATATAACCTTATCATTAATGTGTTATTTATGCATGTAACATCACCTGGTGATGAATTTTCTGGCAGATAAATTGAGCTGTTGGGATAAGCAATCAGCCTAAGATGTGGGAAGATGTCCGTGTCTTATAGGTAGATACTCAACAAGGCATTCCTATCATTGATTTGAATCACATAGATGAAGCTGATTGAAGTTGAAGTGGGTAAGCCCAAAGAGGGGTAAATACAGCCCCGGTGTTGCCTATGGCTGAGCTTCATCAGGGGGAAATAACAGTAGCCTGCAAACTGGGCTGTGAAACTTCTGAAGGTCATTCAGTGCTTCCAAGGTGGTTCAACCCAGAAAACAAGTAGGTGATCATATCTGCCCTGGAACCTTATTTCTCCTTATGCCATGGGGAAGTTAGTGATTTTAGTCTAATTTTTAACCGAGGGGAGGAAACATACAGCATCTCTTTGCTGATGAGAAAGTTCCTAAGCTACACTTTTCGGGCTCCATCTTTACCATCTGTAGGGAGCAACACGTGATCCAAATTAATTGGGGGTCTCTGTCTTATCCTGTGGGGGTCTGCAGATAGGCGCAGCATGGTTATTATCCTGTCAAGCTACAATTGTGGTTTCCTTTAGGAGGGAAAGAGAGAAGCAGACCTTTATCATTTGGACTAAGGAAGGTAATCATGGGCTTGTTTGTTACCTTTAAAAAGGACTTCTTCAGTGTAGGGAAACAGCTGCCCAGGTGCGTTAATTCCTTCTCTCATTTTAGTTTCCTGATTCTTGAAGCTGTTAGGTTAAACCTGAGCCATCCTCTTAAAGCAATTGATATTTACACAAAGAAAGGTGATATCCCAATGTTTATGGCCTTCTGTTGACAAATTTTCATCCAGCTGAGCAAGATGATGTGTTTGTTACACAGAAGCATTACCCGGCTTTTTTTTTTTTTTTTTCTTCATAATATCTGTTTGACTTTTCCATTAAATGTTCATTCATGTGTTATATGAGGTATTAAGCTTTTAAATGATGAAACAGGTGCTCCTTGTTCTTGAATGGTTTCAAGTACTCAGGTGTTGAGAAGGATAACTGCTAGTAGGATGCTGACTAAAGAATGGTGTTGGAGACAGGAAGAGATTCTGCTCATTGCTGGCTAAGGCCTAGAACTTCAGGATGCCCCTATAAAGTTTCTAAAAATCTGCGACTTCCTGAAAGGAGCATGAAGACCTGTACTGATTATCTTTTATCCCTGCATGACAGTCAACAGTACTTAATTCCATGTAAAATATTGTACGAATATAATGCATTGTACTCTGGTTTCTCTGAAAGGTATTTATATGTGAGACTGTTTATACATATTGATTATGTATTTATGTATGTGTGTACATGCATGTGTGGAGACAGCTTTCATTAACATGACACAAAGATACTTGTATGTCTTGTGATACCACTCATCATGTGGCTTGTTAATTTTTTGATTTAGTTGAGTACCTAGTGTATGCCTGGTATTTAAAAGATAAAGCAAATATGGAAGACAATATCTTTGTCCTTATGGTGTTTACATTTTTGGTAGTAAGTGAGATTGGCAGGAGAAACAGAAAACACACAAAAAAGATAGCCGAAGATAGTGCACGTGCTCTGGTGAGACCAGAACAAGCCAGGCACCTGAAGGAGGAGTGTTGGAGAGCCAGAAACAACGAGAATGTACCAGCCACATGAGCATCCGGGAAAGCCACTCTGTGCAGCAGGTCCGAAGGCTCAAAGTAGAAAAAGGCCACGGAACAGTTGAAAAACAAAAATGGGCCGTGTTTGGAGTCTTAGGAAGTGTGGGGGACAATATAACAATTGGTGAGAACAGAAACCAGTGCAGTGCATGGAGCAGCCTGTGATAAGGAATTAGACATAAACCCTAATTATAAGAGGCCAGTAGCTGGTTTTAAGCATATTTTGTGTACTACCACATATGAAAAATTAAAGTGTACCTTCAAAAATTACAGATCTCTTTAAAGATAAATTAATTCTATATCTAGGAAAGATGCTTAAACCCTTAGGGGGCGCCAGAGGAAAGCGTTTAAAGGAACTTTCAGCACCTCAAATTAAAGGAGAGCGCTCTAGTTCTTCCTCAGTCTGGTTCAAGGTGATCAACTCAGACAACCAGCGTTTATGACAACCATTCCCAAAGAGAAACTTGAATGAGCCTGGTTTACATGCACAGAACCTTGGTTTTGACAGTGGAGACTGTCTGTGATGGGGTGGGAAGGCTTTGGGAGTTATTTTTAAACTCCCATCTGGTCATATTTGAGTAGAGCATAAAACAAATATGGAGCCAAAATTTACTTTGTGGATTCATTTGGCAAGAAAAAAAAAAAAAACACTCTATACTTAGAAAATATTCATAACTTGACACTTAGGATGTGTTATGCTAAATAGTACTCCCAGCTTACTTGATAAAATCTCTTAGTAACATCTACCAAGAAAGACTACTTCATGAGAAACAGTGAGTTATAATAAATGAAAATTTCTGCAAGCAGCCATATAGCTATGGTATGTTGTGAACTAGAGTTTAAAAAAAAAGAAGAGAAGAAAGAAGAAGATGAGGTGAGGGAAGGGAGAGAGATACAGAGAAGGAAAAATAATGTTGATGTCTATACATACAATAAAGAAAATGTAAAAAGCCTGGGAAGAGGGAGGCTGGGGTGTAGCTCAGTGGTCAAGTGCTTGACTGGCACTGTTGGTACTCTGCATTACATCCCAGCACTACTACTTCTGGCAAAACTAAGTTTGACAGAGAACAGATCATTGGCATGTAGTGGTAGGTAGATCTGCGCAGATAGGGGCGTAAAAAAGAGTTAATACATTCTACAATGTTACAAAATCCCAAACAAATATCTGCCCCAATTGAAACTTTATTATAGCAAGGTTTATGATGATTTTGAGAAACCATACGTTCTTATCTTTAATGAGGCAAAGCGCACTTGGCCAGCCCTTGCAGAGATCGTCATCTCTCTATTTCACGCCTGACAATTGCAGCCATGTACTTTATGGACTCTTTGCTTTACCCAGAGAAACTTTACAAAGAGCTCCAAAAGCAGTTGGTTAAATGAGTAACCCGAGTAAAGGAGCATAGAGACATTAGCGAAGACAGCTGGCCTCAAATCCAGAGAAAGTCCAGAAACAGGTGACAGAGGAAGCAGTATAGTGGTGCTACTCTCCACATCGGCAGTAATTCTCAGTGGCGTTGAACCTGTTTACACTAAGAACCATGTATTCATACATGGTTGAGCCTATATTCACCCTGGACTACAAAGCAAAAGGTCTGAAGCTTCTAACACAGTAGAAGTGACCAAAAGGTTAAGGACAGAGCAGGTTCATGCCTAGGGTCATGCCCAAGCACCTCACCAAAGCCTTCCATCTGAGCACACTTCAGTGGACATGTTTCTGTCTTTATCCTAGAGGCCCCTCAATGTACTGCCTTGCTGCCTCCTATGCTTTTTATAAAGAAAGGTCTGGCTTGTTAGTTATCACTTAGTTATAGTGAATTGAAAGAACAGAGTCCTTGTCTGCTTTCTTATCCGCAGATAGCATGGGCTTTTTCCACATAAACACATCGTTTAATAAGATAGAAGACTAGAAAGGTGGCGGAAGGGAGAAAGAACTAAAGAACGAGATTGTACCTATTTCAAGTCACATGCACAAAGTGCTCCTTTCCATTAATGTAAACTTGCATTATTGCCAATAGCCAGCTGTCTTTCTAATACCAATTCAAAGCATAAAGAAAAGGCTGACTCCTCTAAGAGAAAATATGGCCAGTCCACAGGTGGTAAAAACCTCCCAAATAAAACCTGTATGGTAGGACTGTTTCAATGATGGATGACAGCACAGTTGTAGGTAACCCCACACCAGCAATTGATTGCTTCTAGAACTGAGGATTTATGACATGAAGATATACCAGTAGTCAACTCTCAGTCCCAGAGCCTGTCATGACAGTATGCTTTGACTCTCACAAGCTAGTCTGTGAATGAATGGGTCATTCTAAATATGGACATTCCTCCCCTTTTGTCTCCTTTGCCTGAGACTTCAGACTATGTGTTGCAAAAGGAAGTCTTTCTTAGCTGATGTCAGAGAATTACTCACAGAATCGGATTGGAAGGGCAGAGTTGGTAGAAACTTTTTAGAGGTCATTTAGCACCACTTGTTCTAAGGAGATACCAGGCCACAGACATGCTTCTTAGGTGTGAGAGGCTACTTGCATGCTAGAGGGGGCTCTCACTGAGGGCCATGCAACCCTACCTGTCTGGAGGCTGTTTGTAAATAACCCCTTGGGAGTCCAGAGGGGAAGGCAGACAGAGTTACCTGGTTGATGGAAATGGCTGCCAGACGGGGGATGACCACCTGAAGGACCACCTGCAGCAGCGAAGTGCCCAGGCCGGCCAGGATGGCCCATGTGAGTGGCAGTGGGAGCATGCTGTAGGTGGCGAAGAGCGTGAAGAGCACATAGCCGATGCCGTCGCCGAGAAGCCCATAGCCGAGGCCTGCCGCCAGGATCTGGGTGGTCATGGCTACCCAGGTGACCACGCCACTGTACTGCAGGTATGTGTGTGAGGTGGTATCCTTCCTGACCACCACCAGGGCGCAGATGACCACCTCGATGCCAGTGAAGAATCCTAGAAGGATGCCCTTGAGCGGGTCCATGGGGGTCGAGGCCAGGCTCAAATGTAGGACCAAGAGAGTGAGTTTCGTCAGCACATCCAGCACGGTTATCACCACCTCGGATTTGCGCCTCTGGCCCAAGAAATAGCGCTGGTAGAGGTGTTCCAGATCCCTGGACTTAAAGGAATTACGCAGGGTGGGGAAAATGACCCCTCGGTAGCTGTAGCCCCCATTAAGGAAGAAATCCGAGTTGCTTGGGGCACAGTCAATGTGTAGGAAGCCCAGGTCGCCCCCACCTCCGCTACCGCTAGCACTGCCGCTCCCGCTGCGTTCGGGGAAGACTTTGGTGCCGCCAGTGCTGTGCGCTCGCTCCCTGGGGCCCAGAGAATAGAGCGGCAGCTCGAAGTCGCCGGACAGCTGCGGCGTGTGGTGGTTGGGACCCCCGCCCTCGGGGTTCGAAGCTTTGCGGGAGCCTCCTCTCCCGCCGCCGCCGCCCCGGTGCCCGTGAATGAAGCGCTGCTCGGTGATGTGCCGCACCGCTGTCTGCCACAGCAGTCGCTGGGGCCGGGAGCCGCTCCCTCCGTCGCTGGCCGGGGGCGTGGGGTGGATGGTGTAGAGTTCCTCGCTGCCGCTAAGGCAGCGCACATCGGAGAGCTCCATAGCGCCCGGCTGCGGGGAGGGAGGCGCACAGCCCGTGTTGGAAGACCCGGAGGCGGCCTGGTAGGAGCTTAACCACGATCCCTCTGTCAGGCTGCCCGACTGCAGGACACCTGGACAACGGACCTGTAGGTCAGGTCATGGTGCGCTCGGGGCATAGGACTCCTGGAAGATCGCAGTGGGTTCCTGTGTCCTTGTGAGCCGTCCTCTCACCTCCGGTGCGGCTTGGGTACGCAGCGGCGGCGGTGGCTGTCTGTCCACAGAAGCCGCGGCTCTCTGCGCCTCGCAGCCCCCTTTCCGGGACTCAGTCTCCTTGCCCGGCGCCGTGCTCAGCGTCCTGGCGCAGCCTGTGCTCTCCAAAAGGAGCCCGGCCGCCTGGGAGCCTTGTCTTTACTGCTTGTCTGGCGGGTCCTGGCTGCCGCACTGGGTTCCGGACCTCCCAGGCTCGGAGGCTGGAGCCCGGTTGGCCGGGGGTGGCCGCAGGAGGCGCTGGGTGCGAAGTTAGCGGCTGTAGCTGGTGTGTCATCGCCCTTCAGAGAACTCCATTGCGCTGGATGGGGACCCGGGGCGGAGCTGGGGGCGGGTCAGAGAAGAGGCGGCTTGGGGGACTTCGAGGTAGCTGAGCGCCCCGCGGGAGGGTGGCAGAGTTGGCAGGAGCAGCGCTAGCAAGTCACCAAACAGTTAATTTGGAGGAAGCGGTGCGCTGCAGCTCCCTTCTTGACTCCTCTGCTGTCGCCAATTCCAGAGCGAGGACTAACAGCACCGCGCTGGCGTTGGCCAGAAGCATCCTTGACGGAGGAAGGAGGAGGGGCGCTGGCTTCAGGGTCCCAGCCTCGGCTCTGAGAACTCAACCCTTTCAGCCGAGCATCGGAGAGACCACGGGACACGGTGCCCGTCCGCTTCACTTCGCTCTTTGGGGACCTTCGGGCCTGGAGCTAGGGGAAAGCGGGGAGGGGTCCGAAGCCAGCGGCTCTGAGTGCGAAGCCGCTGGTGCGCATTCCTGAGACAGAGAACCGATCCTTGGCGGGTTAAGCGGGCGGAAGGGTTGGGAGAGAAGGCCCCAGGCCTCGTGGAAGTCCACCCGAGCCTCTGGAGCCAAAGAAGAGCAGCAGGCAAACCCTGAGCTCAGCGGCGCGCTAGGGGATCTAGAGGCTGGGGAATTTGGAGACCAGTCAGAGCAGTCCTATACTCCCCGGGACTTGAACCCGCCCCCTCGCCAAGCCACGCCCCGGAACAGAGATAGGGTGGCGGGGGCTGCTGGGACCCCACCCCAGATCTGGCCAGGATTATCCAGGTCTTGGGGGCAGCAGGACGTCCGGGCTGGCGAGGGCAGCAGGGGCCCTGGGCCCTGGCTCCGCGCCCCTCCCCCGCGCTCCAGGTGGAAGCGCTCGCAGGGTTCTGCGCTGTTTCTGTGCAGCTCCTTTTTAGGCGCCAGCTCTTGTCTTTTGCAAGTACGGAGCCAGGACTTGCAGGCCGCTTTGCTCACCGACTTGTAAACGCCGGGGAGCCGGAAAAGAGTCTGCTTTCTTCCCTCTCCACCTGGGCTTCCTTTGGTAAAGCAAACTTTCTAGACCTCCTCGCCTCTCATCAAGCTGCAATTCCAGAGGCAGCAGCTTCCCGCGGGAATCTCTAGCATCCAAAGAGGTGGAGAGCGCGGGTCTTTACAATGGGGGCACACCCTGCACTCCTCACACACTAAATGTTTTCCTGCTTACAGTACGAGTGGAGGAAGACGACGTGGAACAAGGCGTTTCCTGGGACCGGTGTGGAGCTCAGGTTTCCCGCTCGCTCAGACTGCACCAAGCAGGCACCACCGACAGAGCCCAGGGAGGCGCTCGCGGAGGACCGAGGCGCAGACCTAGGCATCCGCGCCCACGCCAGGCGGAGGGAGGTCCCTGGGTGGCGGATCTGCGGGGCGAATGCAGCTGCCGCAGTCCCGAGCCTGGCCGGTCGCAGGTGCTGGAGTGCTGGTGGCTACTACCTCGGCCACCGCGATTGCTGCAACTGCAGCCGGTGGAGCCGGGGCCCTGAACACAGTCAGCTGATGGCCAATGACGTCAGACCCCGCCGTCCTTTCCTGCTCCTTTTGGCGTCCGAAGAAAGCCCAGAAGAAAGCTTTACCCGCAGCTCCTTCAGCCGTCCGCACTCCCCACGCCCCAGGAGCTATTTCCCCTGCTTTAGAGAAGAGAAACTGCTTGCTTCCATCTGTCCTGAGCAAGAGCAACTTTCAGTACTGATGCTCTCTTCCCAGCCTTGCTCTCTGTTCTCAGGCTTACTGGTGGCAGCAGTATCCAGAAATAGAAGTTGAAAATTCTTTTCTTACAAGCGTTACCTGTCTTGCACGGGCAATCCCTAAACCCAAAACATACACTCCTCTAACATGACCTCCCACATCACTAGCCAGCCGGTCTCTGGAATTTGATACACACTTTGGGAAGAATTTCAAAAAACAATTCCAGTCCATTACATTCGTACTCTCTCATGATCTCTCAATCAAGAAAACAAAAGTAAACTCCCAATTTTAAAACAGAAAGAAGGCTGGTTCTATTTTTGATCCTGTTCGTTGATAAATAACCCCCTGACACTAGATGTAAAGGGCAGAATACCTTAAAAATGTCTACCAGGTTTGTAGGCCTTAAAAGAATAACTCCAGTAATCACTTTAAAAGCAAGGCTCCTTGAGTCTCCCTTCCTGAGTTCTGTGGTGGACTCATCCCAGCCTGGACTGAGGATGTCTGAGTAATTCCCTCTTCTGGCACTGCTCAAAGTTGTATTAGCATGGTTAGCTTTTGAAGACCCCTCTCTCCTTTCTCGATTCTTTCTCTTGAGGGAAACCTGAGGATCGAGCCTGAATAAATGAGCAGTCAATGCAGATAGATCTCTCCTAGCAAGCCTTCCTCTCCTCTGGAATTTTCCCAGGATGATCTATTCAGCAGCAAAAGGAGGCAGGACAAGCAGGGGGAAGGTTGGACTCAATTAGATTAAATGATTCAGGCTGAAAAATGAGTACAGCCGGGTATAGGACAAAGCACTTACGAATTCCCCAATTCAGAGGTTGGAGCTAAGGTAACTGGTAATATCAGACCTACTCAGTCAGCAGAGTATTTCTTTTGCTGCAAGAGACTTACCATGTGAAAAGAAAGGGAATGGGAGGATGAGGTTCAAAAGTTATTGTTGCTTCTGGGATGTCATGGTGCCGTCAGCCTTTTGCCACATTCTGGGTTTGAATGACAGCCTTGATTTAGCGCAAATATTTCCCACATGGAATATGCAAATCACCACAAGCTTTCTTATCATTTAAAACAGAAGAAGTGAATTCACGGCGGAGAGAGGCCAAAGTGGAACTGTGACCACGTTGCCTTTCATTCTGTGTGTATCTGTTAAAGCCGGCTTTCTACTGTGATCCACGAACACAGTGCATCAGCATGGTCTCTTGTTGTACCTAATCTCCTGCCCCGGTTGTCCTCATTTCCTTCTCCCCAAAGGATTACCTCATCCTTCAAAGCCTAAGTCATGTTGCCTCTGTATGAAGCCTTCAAAGACATCTCAAGTGAAAATTAATGATTTACCTCAGTGTCCACGATCATCTGCTCTGGGAACTTAGTAGTCCCCACTACAAAGACTGGCCATGTTCCATTTGCTTATGTGTTGGTCACTCTCCTAATGAAACGGTGAGCTCCTGTGGTGGTAGGAAAGGTTTTCTTATGGCCCATACCCTTTGGCTTGCAACAATTGCAGTAGAAGTAATACTAGCAAGGCAGGCAGCAATCTTTCCAGCACCTATGAGAAGCCAGACCTCCATTAGTTTCTTTTATAAGCATCTTGTCCTTGTTAATCATCCCAGAATTTATTTCTTCTTTTCCTTCTTCCTTTCTTTCTTTCTTTCTTTCTTTTTTCTTTCTTCTTCTTCTTCCTCCTCTTCTTCTTCTTCTTCTTCTTCTTCTTCTTCTTCTTCTTCTTCTTCTTCTTCTTCTTCTTCTTCTTCTTCTTCTTCCTCTCTCTTTTTTGCTGGAAAATTGTCATTTAATCAGTAAGCTCCATATATTGTAGAAAGCACAAAAGTAAGATCAACAAGTAGCAATTTAGTCTTCACATAGTAGTAACCTATTTCTGTTTGAAAGGTAGTTCTTTAAGTACAATATCAATTGGAATACATTTTCTTTTAAAATTTTATCAGTGCATGCTTGCGGTGCATAATGATTGCATTCACATGCACAGAGCATCCTCACTCTTTTTTGTACCTTTTCCTCTCTCTTTGCTATGTGGTCAGATCTTTTATCTATTTAGTTTTTTATTTTTATTCATTTTAATGAGAGAAAAGATAAAACAGCAATGAAACAGTTTCAAACCAAGTTAATAGGATGGTTACAGTAATGAATACGATGCATACTGTAGTCTTCATAGTAGTTATTCAGAGGACAAGATGCAGACCTGATATCATGTCTAAATAATATTAGTACAAACTTCTATTCTCCATGAACTAAGAGAAAGTAGCTGCATATCCTAACTCTCTTGTGTATACATTTTTTTCTTTTTAAAGTTTATAATACTAGGAAAACAATATCATACCATGTCTCACAAGTACATTGTAAGTCAAAGATACAGTGTAATCATAAAACAAAAATTTCAATTAAACAATATTCAGAAATTAATTAAATTGAAAGAAAAACCCAGAGTGCAGCAGCATCTGGAGGGTGGCGGCGGCATCTTAGCTATGGTTGCTTAGGCACCCTGGGGTCCTCCCAGAGCCCGGGTTTCATCACCTCAGATGGTTTTGAACCCATGAAGTTGTATCCCCTTAAAAAGACTGACAGCCCATCGTGTGAACCTTATTCTGCGGACAGATTAATTCTGGGTTCATTGTGACATAATGCATGCAGACTCCTGGGAGTTTCCCTACGTTCTTAGAGGACTGTGTTGCCTTTTGAATCAGAGAGTTGCAAAGTCTGATAAAGCATGGCCCTTGTGGATAAGCACAAAGTCAAGAGACAGCGATTGGACAGAATCTGTGAAGGCATTTGCCCCCAGGTCATGACCAACCCCCTGTACTCTCGCCCCCTGGTGGCGCTGCTGGACCACAGAGACTGTACTGTGAAGATGCCCATCCTGAAGGACCTAGCCACGGTGGCCTTCTGCGACATGTAGTCCACACAGGAGATCCATGAAAGGATACTAAATGAGGCTGTGGGTGTCATGATGTACCACACCATCACCCTCACCAAGGAAGATTTGGAGAAGTTCAAGACATGGAGAGTGATTGTGCGGATCGGCTGTGGCTATCACAACATGGACATCAAGGCTGCCAGAGAGTTGGACATCGCAATATGCGACATCCCATCTGCAGCTGTAGAAGAGATGGTGGAATCCACTGTCTGCTACATCCTCAATCTGTACTGGTGGAACATGACTGTACCAGGCACTACGGAAAGGCACACAGGTAAAGAGTGTGGAGCAGATCCAAGAGGTGGTGTCTGGAGCAGCGCGAATCCATGTAGAGACGTTGGGCTTCATGCGCTTTGGTCTCACAGGGCAGGCAATTGCTGTTCGACCCAAGGCCTTTGGATTCAGCCTCATATTTTATGACCCCTCCTTGCAGGATGGTGTAGAGTGATCTCTGCGCATGCAGAGAGTCTCCTCCCTACAGGATTTGCTATATCGGAGTGACTGTGTCTCCTTGCACTGAAATCTCAGTGAACATAACCACCACCTCATCAGTGACTTTACTATAAAGCAGATGAGGCAAGGAGAGTTCCTAGTGAATACAGCCAGAGGTGGCCCGGGGATGAGAAAGTCTTAGCGTAGGCCCTCAAATAATGCAGGATACGAGGGGCTGCCCTTGATGTGCATGAATCTGAGCCCTTTAGCTTTGCACAGAGTCCATTGGAAATGCACCATACCTTATCTGTACTCCCCACATGGCCTAGTACAGTGAAGAAGCCTCCCTTGAGATGAGGGAGGGAGCAGCCACAGAAGATTCACCAAGCAATTACAGGTCACACACCAGAAAGCTTAAGAAAATGTGTTACGAAGCAGTTCTTTGTCACATCAGCTCCTTGGTCAGGAATAGACCAGCAAGCAATTCATCCTGAGCTCAGTGGTGTCACATAGAGAAAACACCCTGACAAAAGAATTTTAGAATTAAAGAAGAGATGCAACATGGCAGGCTGAGGTAAAAGTGTATTCCCAAGGCATTGTAGGGGTGGCTCCAGGAGGACTTCTTCAGCCATGGAAAGGAAAGGATGACCCCTGGAAGCATCCCAGTGGCTCCCAACCTCCCCGCAGTGGCACATCCTTTCCAAGCTCCTTCTCCCAACCAACCCACAAAACATGAGCACCTCAATGAGCAATCGCAGAGAATACTGACAGGTAATCATTTGCATCAACTCAGGACCAAGAGACAATGAAAAAAATGGATGAACTAAAAGTCTTTGACAGTCTTTTTAACTGGTCCATCCTTGATGTTGCAGGGTTAAAGCTATAAGAGCTAGACAACTGAAGATGTCTGCTTATAGAAGCGCCGAAAGACTAGAACATGACTTCTTACGAGCAGCTTCTATGATTGTGTGTTAAGTTTTTCATCTGTGAATCAAATCACAAGGAATAGAGCTTTTTCCTTTATCAGTCCCCTTGGACACCGCAGGTCCTGAGCATTTTGCTCTAGAATGCTGCATCAAGAGTTCCAAACATCAAAATTAAGAAAAAAAATGTTAAGAGAAAATCCCCATCTTATGACTCTAGTCTCTTTGGCCTACAGGGGCTGGTTATCTCTTTTTACTAATACAAAGATTAAATTACTACAAAAATGGGGAGAAAACTGCCTGTTGAGACTTCTGTACTCATAGGATTGAAGAGTACCGGCTCCTGAACCAAGAAGTGTCTCCCACATCTGAACGGCATATGAGCACGCAAGTTGGTTACTAGTTCAGCAATACCCTCTGATGATGTGAAAAAGAAAGAAAGAAAGAATTATTAAATTTCACAAGTTGCTTGTACTCTAATATATTTTCTCAGTTTGAGATCCGCCACTATTTTATTGCCTGGAAAGTCTTAAATTATAAAGGGTTCAAGAAGAATGATGGTGCACTTTTTATGGTAACTTGTCAGATTGTCTATGAACAAACCTACTTTTTAAGACATTGATAAACTCTTTTATTCACGTGGTAGTTTATACAAGAATACTTCAGATGTGTTATTAGACGTGAATGATTGTAACAAATCCTACTAGATTTGTATCAACTAATTACATGATCTATTCATAATCTTTCATGAAGGATTGACTTTTTGTCTAAAAAGATGGCTCATTTTTAGCCTTTGTGTAGGTACATTCCTGTTTTTATGACAAAAGGAAACTTTTAAACTGTGTCAAACAGAAAAATAATGGCTATCTGAAGTATGTTTTGTTTTAGTGGGTTATCATTACTGTATTTGTTTATTTTAAAGGTGGACATTTAGTGTTCAGTGTAGTTTTCAATAGGAAGTAATAAAAATTTCAATATTTTTAATTAATAAAAATTTAAATTAAACATTTTAAAACAATATTCCAAAATCAAATCAAATCTTGATTCCATCTTAGAGGCCAGAACGTTGTGTATCACATAAATGAATCTATAATCAATTCAGAGTACTTGCATAGTATTTGAATAGGTTAATAAATAGAAAAATATCAACTAAGAAAAGATTTCCATGATAGTAAAGAATTAAACATAACATAAATACTAGAATGTTAAACATATAACCAGCACTTCTAACAGTTTGGGGATAGGATATCGCACAAGTTCTAGTATGTCATGGACATGGACAGTGTCCATGACACTTACTGATGACCCCGTGTCACTTGTGGGACTGAGCTATTGTGATTTCCTTGATAGCCACCCAGTAGACCTAGACAGAAACATGACCCGTAGGGTGCAGGAGAAGTTCATTTGTAGAATATGCTGATGGAAATATTTTGGTGCTGTATACAAAGGAATAGTTGAAAGACTGCTTTTGTATACCTCTTTTTCTCTTGTGTTTAATTGTTTACCCTATTTGGCAGATGCTTTTCATTATTCTGCATCATGGGGTTGTGGTATCTGCATCATTTTGATTCCTCTCTAAAATATCTTTTAGTCAACTGTGTAGGGTTGGCTTTGCCATCATGAAGTTCTTTAGCTGTTCTTTGTTCTGGAAGTATTTCACTTCTCCATTATACTTGAAAAAGAGTCTTGCAGGGTATGTCAGTCTGGGCTGGAATTTGTTTTCTTGCAAGAGTTATAATTTGTTCCATGCTCTTCTTGACTTCATGGTTTGTAAAGAGAAATCTGCTATATTCTGATGGGTCTTCCTTTAAATGTGATCTGTTTCTTTTCCATACTGGCTTTTAGTATGCTGTTCCTGTGCTGAACTTTTAGGATCTTGATTATTATATATCTGGGTGTGGTTTTAATTGGTTTGATGTTATTTGGAGCTCTATATTCTTTGGTCACCTGAATGTCAGACTGTTTCCCCATATTTGAGAAGTTTTCTCCTATTACTTCTGCCCATATTCTTTTTATATCATTTGTATTGACTCCTTTCTCATTGATGCCTATTAGTCTTATGTTCATCTTTGCATCATCTTGCAGATGTTGAATTTTTTTTTGTGTGTCCTAGTTGTTTTCAAGAGATCTTTTCTTACATTTTCCCTAGCTGCAATGGTGTCTTTTTTTTTTTTTTTGCCTTTATGAGACAGGGTCTCACTGTGCAGTTCAGGCTGGCTTTGAGCGCTGGGATTACAGGCGTGAGCCACCACGCCCGGCTTGCAATGGTGTCTTTAAGGTCCGAAAATCTATTTGAAAATCTATTTTCACTTTCATTGAAATGGTTTTGCTAGCTTGTGATTGAGGTTTTAATTTCCTGCATATCACTTTGAATCTGCTTCATGGATTCTATTACTTTCCTATATTGCTCATTCAAGGATTTTTATCATTTTTCTATTCTCCTCTATTTTTTTTCCTCAATGTCTTCTTCAGAAACACTTAGCACTTCTCTCATTATTGCTATCATTTCTTTTTTTTACTTCAAAAATTTCCTTTGTACCTTTCTGTAGTTGTTTCTTTACTACAGATGCTATTATTTTAGAGGTTTGAGGTATGCGATTTCCAGTTTCTTCTATGCTATTGTATCTTGCATTTGTTCTCGATGGGCTTGGGGCCTAGGAAATATTTTCCCCCATTTGTCATTTGGTGTAGTCCTGCCCACTGACTTTTGGGTGTGGTGTCCAGGTGGGTGTGGCTTGGGTCTGGCTGTTGTGCTCCACTTCTTCCTGCTGCAGCCCATAGAGGTGAAACCACTGTGCCACTCTGGCAAGATGTTCTGCTCTTGGATCAGTTGAGTGGGTCTTGTCTCTAGCCTCTGTGCAGAGAGTTTGGCCACAGTTTTCCACACTGGCCTGTCTGATGGATGAAGTTCCACTCACATGCCAGACCTGGTTGCTGGGTTGAATGAGTTTCCCGCGGACCCCAGGCAGTCTTGCTCAGTCACATGCTGGTATTTGTTCCTGGGTCTGTAGAATTTCTGGTGGTCCCACAGTGGTCTCACTTATACACTAGGCCCAGTTGCTGGATCAAATCCATCCTAGAATTTCTATGAGTTAGGTCTTTCTGTGTTCATATTGTTCTTAGTTTGCTACTAGGATACCAAATCCTGAGACTTCATGTGGGGTGTGTACTTTGTGAATTATGAATAATAGTAGCAAAATGCCACAAATTAAACTTGGGTTTAATAAATCTGGTACCACATGCCTAATAGAAGTGCTGTAATAAATAATCTACGACTAATTGTAGTAGGACTGGTAGGAATGAAAATGTCAAATATGTTTTGTCTTTGCAAAGGCAAGTTAAATGGAATATTCTCACACTTTCTGACTGAGAAATCCAGTAGGGTGAGACTGAATGTCAGGTGAATGTAGCATAACTTATTATGGCTTGAATAGAGATTTTCTTAATTTCAGTTCAGTTTAAAGCACAGATACTATTTTTATAATTATTGAGTAAACATAATTCCATCTATTGTATTTAATAAAAACAATTCACTTGGTAAACAATTTAATTTTGGTAGTTGTGGTATGGGACAATCTTTTCTTTTCTTTCTTTTTTTTTTTTTCTCAATGGCAAATTACATTTTTGTCTTGTGAAACTGCTTTATATACATTGCACACATTTGTGTTACTATCTTTAAGAGGAGGAAATTAGGTTACTCCCAATACTTTTTTGTCTCCATAGATTGGTTGTTATTAATAAAGAAATTTACATTTTGTGAGTCCTTTGTCAAATGCATGCAGAAATCTTGACATTTATTGAAAGCACAAGATATTGACCTGTAAATAAAACAAGGACTCAGTTCAGGAAGGGACCAGATGCCAGATAGATCCTGTTTCCAAAGAGGAGGATGCTTGTGACCAGGCAGCTTTCACAGTCAGCAATCCTTGACGGAAAATACCATGCCTGCTGTGTCCCAAAACCAGGCATCAGTAATACTTGGGGCACTGCCCACTGGACAGAACTTGAGGAAAAATCAATGTCTGGGGTAAGTAGGGCTCATTGTTAAAAAGGTCTGTTGGTGTCATGGATCTTGAGACTCTAAAACTCAATGAAACCAATCAGACAGAGAAGGTTAAGCAGCACACTTTTTCTCTCATATGAGAGATCCAAAATATAAATAATTGAAAGAGCAATGTAAAGGCAAAATAGTAAGAGACAGGGAAGTAAGCTCTTCAGTGGTCTTGGCATGGAGGCATGAGGGACCACAAAGGTAGTAAAAAATAACGAAATGCAACAGGCATATATACCAATTCCCCAAGGTGAATGTACTTATTGGGTATTGCACGCATATTCTAACAAAAATAAAATAAAAACTTCACGGTCACATTTCATCTGGAATGCAGTAGTATGCAATGAGAAAAATTAAAATATCTTTTTTTATTCTAATACTTGTTCTGCCTTGAAAGCTGCAAGAGAAGATGTTTTGTAGACATGTTGAATCTTGCATGAACTAGCTTTTGCTGCCTAGGAGCAGTGGGTCTCATCAATGAGGAAATATTTCTGAGATCAGCAAGGCAGAACTCTTGAGTCAGTCGGGTGAGTCTGAAGCAAAATCCTTCAGGGAAGGTAGATTTACACATTCCCTTTTTCTTAAGACATTATTCTCTTATTTATCGTTTTAACCACAGGGTAGTCTAGGTCACTGTGGTGTAACTAAGGCTTTAGCTTGCTGAGTGCTAAAATAACAAGGGCACACATACATACTGGAAAATGATTAAGAAGCTAGCCTAAAGATGTAGTAGTGAAAAGTTGGAAAGCCCTGGTTAACCCATTTCACTAAACCTTTGGTACATGGCCTAAAATCTGCTTTTTAATTTGGCATTCTTAGGAAGTCTTGGTGCCAAATGTGTAGACTCAGTGGGAAATGAGACAGATTATCTTTAAAATACACATCCAATTATTATTTTTGAACCATAAAAACATGACATCTGATAATATTTTGCTCTTTGTTTTGCCTTGGTTGCATTTGGGGTCTACACTGAATACTTATGCAAACTCTATATAGGTTATATCATAATGTAAATGTATTTACATGTGTTGATATAGTTGCATATATGAACCTTATTTCATTGATTTTAACTTTCTAAAATTAATGTATTAATTTTTCTATTCAGTTGATGAGACACTGAACCCATAGCCTCCCTGGGTTTTTATCTGTAGCCACCTTATCCCAGGGCAATGACATATATATATATTAGTCAGGTTCCCAGTGAATGGACACGATGACTGCTACCCACAACTTGATGGAGAGGCTTAATTTGATTTTATTTTAGGGAATTATTATGGCTTGTGTTTAGATGTCCCCCTAAAGGCTCATGTGGTCTTAATTGGGGCTTTTAAGAAGTGTCTGGATCTAGAATGTGCAATGCTGGGCTCAAGGGTAGAAGATTAGTAAACCAATCTGCTGAATGCTTTCGCATAGTCCTGAGAGTGGATGACAGGAAGGCCATGTCTGGGTGTGAGTGCTGCCTACTCTGGGGCCTGGTAGCCTAGATAGACTATAAAGGGCACAAAGAGGGCTGCCGAGGTTGCTTACTGCTTGACACTTCACTGTTTTGCTGTCTTTTGCTCTCCATGAACTGTTTCTCTTCTATGATGTCCCTCTGCCGTATCACCCCACCTTGGATCCAGCCAACTATGGACTGACATCTCAACAAACTGTAAGGAAAAGAAACGTTCCCTTCTTTAACTTTGGGTGTTTGTTATTGTGTCTCAGCAATGAGAAAAGTAACTAAGACAGGAATTTAGTCCATCTTCAGCTGGCTGCCAGGCCAAAATGTCAAGATAGACAATGGCAATGCAACAAAAGTGTGTAGTTTCATGGCAGCCAGGAAGTGTAGCACAGAACAGGGCCAAAGAGAAAGGAGCAAGAAAG
>PVJA010032428.1:0-24142 GCA_004027025.1 Myocastor coypus | reverse complement strand
TTCTTCTTCTTCTTCTTCTTCTTCTTCTTCTTCTTCTTCTTCTTCTTCTTCTTCTTCTTCCTCTCCTCCTCCTTCTTCTTCTTCTTCGTATTTACTGCAGGGCCTCACTACACAGGTCAAACTCGTAGTGATCCTCCTGTTTTCAGCCTCCTAAGTGCTGGGATTACAGGCCTGCATCATCATGCCCTGTCTCAGGGTTCTTGGGATTGTCACAGTACACCCAGGATCCCTACACCTGCCTAAGTAAGCGCTTTAGTTTGATGAGATATCTGGTCGACCAATGTTTTCTTTTGTAATTAAAGCAACTGTTCAATAAACATTAGTAACTGGACATTAGCATTTATATCATTATTGTAAATATTAATTGGAAACAATGTGAAGCCAGGTGTGGTGGTACATGCTCATAATGCCAGCAGTCAGAAGGTGAGGCAGGAAGACTGCCACAAGATTGAGATCAAGCTACATTACATAATGAGTTCATCCTGTCTCAAACAAATAAAAAAAAAACAAAAAGAAAATCTCCAACCAAACCAAAAAAGAAAACCAAACAACAAAAACAAAAAACAAAACCAAAAATCAATTAAGCAAATAAAAACAAAAAACCCCTATGATTCCAAGTATCTGAAATTTCTTGGACCTGACCCTTCAGAAAGCTCACCCAGTTACAGAATTCCACCTTCTGACAATTTCTTAATAATTTCCTGTTAAAATTCTCCTGCTTGGTCCTAAATCATGTCCAGGCTGTCTCTATGGGAAAGTTACTGCTGTTGCTTGAGCTGCTAAATGAAATATATATACATATTTTTTACTCCTGGATCTTGGTTTGCCTAGAATACTATTTGTGTTTATGTAGCTAAGTTAGAACAGAAGTCAGTAAGAGGCACTGTGGTCTGAACAGAATCTACAAAGTTCCAAGTCTGCCAGATGGGCTCGTGTAGATGTTTTGCTTCAATGCTTGATTATTTTTGCAAACTGCTTGACAAAATTCACCACCAGGAATTACTTTAAATTTCATGACATTTAAATAAATTACCAAACCAATAGAACAGCTGAAAAAATAAGTTGACTGCAAAAGATTGGCCTTTATTGTTATTTTAAAAATGTCTGTAATTGTGAAGGGGCAGGTGGTTGGGTGGGGAACACAGAAAGCCCTGGATATGTGGTTCAGTTTTCTAAACAGGGCAGGACAGTGGGCTAATTAAAGTCAGACAATGGGCTGTTTAGAAAGAAAACCTTATAAAATAAAGCATCCATTCACATGAACACCAAGGATATAGTGTGTAGGTCCGTATTCAAACACTGGCATTTGAGTTTATAAGGTATTGCCTACCTTCCTTCTTTAAAAATAACATTTCTTTCTTTTATTGTTTTTTTTTTTCTGGGCTCTTAAAGGGGGTTTGTTGGCAATATCAGCAAGCAATATGTCCCTTGCTAGATGCTGATTCCCTTCATAAATAACCTTGCAGAAATTATGAATAGTAAACAAAGGATTCTTCTGCTAGGAATTAAAAAAGCAACAAAGGAAAATGAGATGTATTTATTAAAGGAACA
Organism: Myocastor coypus; assembly: GCA_004027025.1. Taxonomy (NCBI): domain Eukaryota; kingdom Metazoa; phylum Chordata; class Mammalia; order Rodentia; family Myocastoridae; genus Myocastor; species Myocastor coypus. Next base: position 22,591 of record PVJA010032428.1, on the reverse strand, counting down.
TTGCAGTTTTCCTAAGAACTTTAGTAATCAAAAGCAAAGAACAGGTACTTCCAAAATGATAAGAAAAAATAAAAATTATATCCCCCAAATCAAAATATAAAGAAATATATGACAAATCATAGCAAAACAGGAAAACATATGTGAAGCCATCTGATGACTATTTCCTGGCCTCTCTCTCTCTCTCTCTGGTGGTACCAGGGATGGAAATCAGGACCTTGAACTTGCCAGGCAAGTACTTGTTCCACTGAACTATCTCCCTGGTCCCTGATGACTATTTCCTATACCCAAGCAACCACGACAACCCTACCAATGCCAAAACACACTGTAGAATGGGTTCAATTTATGGGAGGTGAAGACATGAAAAATAATTTTTATGGTAAAATATAGAAAATCAGAAAACAGCATGAGAATTTGCTGTAATAGCTGTGGTGCTGACTTTTTTTTAGTCATAGTTCTACAGAGCTTGGGCTGCCTCAGTCCAAAACTTACCCTGTTGTCCACTGTTGACTCAATATACCATGGATGTGCAGGTAAGTTCTCAATCAGACAGTATAGACCTGGCTGTTATTTCTTCTTTGAATGTATGTTTGGCCACTACCTACTTTTAAGCCATAGGTTGTAAGTTTTAGAACTCACATACTGCTATTGCTTCCTTCAGCCTTTTCATTGTTGGTTAGTGCCACCATTAGCATACCAAAGAGAAATAGTGCAACATATAAACCAGTAGCAGCCAATCCAGGGCATGGGTGCCACCATAGGCTGCTTGTACCTGATAGCTGGTGGTTCACTCCTGGAACTGAAGGCAGAGCATCACTTTGCCCACTGGAGAAGATAAAGGTCAAGTCCAATTTGACTCAAATAAAGCTCAAGAAAATTTGCCATCACCAGACTACAAACTGTATAGGTTTTAGCTAGACAGATTTGGGGAATGTATATCTTGGTTAAAGTTAGATTTTTGTACTAGGAAAGATTCCATCTATTCTTAGCGTGGAATACTGAGGAAGTAAGGTCATCAGTGGTTTCCCTTCCTTCGTTATTCCCGGTACTTCCTGTTTCAAAGGAAAACGCATAAGGAAATTACCTTCCCCTTTTTCTAGTGGCTGCATTTATTAAAAATGAGTCTGGTGCTTTTGGACATTTATAAGAAGGTTCTGAATACCATGAGGGTCAGGAAAGCACAGGAGGGATGAGTCGATAGACAGTAGATAAATGCATCTGGGAAACTGTTTACTGGGTTCAGAAAGTTTTGCATCCTCATCAGGGAGTCGACTTGATCCTTATCTTCTCAAGTGGGCAAAGTGGTGCTCTGCCTCCAGTTCCGGGAGTGAGCTACCACTATCAACTTCTCAGATTAAAGCAGGGATCACACTTTGTCACACACACCTGACAGGCGTGTGAGTTTCGGGCAAGAAGAGAAATCAGAGGGAAATGGGTCACGTGAGGTAGACCCTAGATCTCCAGAGAATGGGAGGAAGGCAGCCTTTGTGGGGTTGGTGTCATGTGGTGACTTTGGATCAGGAAGCGTTGCACGGAGAAGGCCGGGTCACGGATAGAGTGCGAGACGAGGGACCTTGAACGAATGGGAATGATGAAGATGGACTGGATTCTAGCGATGATTTCTGAGGCATAACTTGAGAAAGTTCTAGAACAGTGGTTCTCAACCTTTCTAATGCCGTGACCCTGCAATACAGTTCCTCATGTTGCAGTGGCCCCAAACCAAAAAATAATTTTGGTGGCTACTTCAAAACTGTAATTTTGCTACAGTTATGATTCGGAATATAAATGCCTGATATGCATTATGTGTTCTCATTGCTACAAATCAAACATAATTTAAACATAGTGATTAATCACAATAACAATATTTAATTATATGTTGACAAATATTTATTACTAATTCCAATAAATAACATTTCATCATGGCATAGCATGGGTTTAAATATACATTTTCCCATGGCTTTAGGCGACTCCTGTGTTTTGGTCGTTCGACTCCCGCTGGGGTTGCGACCCACAGGTTGAGAACCGCTGTTCTAGAAGGAAATGAAAAACTTAGTGGCTCTGGTTTCTTTGAGGATATCTGGGAACTCGAGGAAAGGAAGGTGTTGGTTCTGATTTGGGCTGGGTATGACATCCCCTGGGCAGTCTGCAGGAGCATTGAAAGAAAAGACCTCACGGGAGCCCTGCATCATGAGTCAAGTAGGCTGGGTGAGCAGGAACACCTGAAACTAAGTGATTCCTCCAAAATCTCAAACTCCTTGCTGTGCAAATATAAATTAAGGAGAGGCTATGTCAGGTGCAAGGAAGATTTCTAGAGTCCAAATCTAAGGTCCACTGACTTCTACTAAGTCCTTATTTTTCTTGTCTGACATATAGATGTGAGGGCCCCCTGTCAAGGCTGTCATACGTGACAATAAATGGGATATATCTTAGAGCAATGAAAAATTTACAAAGTCCTTTTTTTAAAGCCAAGCAGCAAGTAACAGCTACTAACCTTGTTGTCCTTGTTGTCATTATCATCACAAGAAATGCTGGAAGGGGACTGACCCAGCTGGACAGTCACCACAACTGTCCCACCCATCACAGTCACTGTTCAGATATCAGAAGGATTGGCAGGGCATCGCTGTCACATGATCTGCATTCTGGTGCTTTATAGTTTTCTGTTCTCTAGTTTTCTTGCAATCTCAGTTTGCAAAACTAGTTATACTAGAGAAAAGGGGATTAATCTTTTGCAGAATAAAATAGAGGGGTCCTCTTGGCCTCACTGGTTTGGGGTTGGGTACCCATGGACAGACCATTTTTCAGTTTGGAAATATCTATTGAGTTAGAAAGATGAATGGTTGTGTCCATTAGGGGAAAGAGGGTTCCATACAGACACTGTGCACACTGGTCCTCACCCCTTCGCTCTACTCCCCAGGCCCTTTCATAATGGGCAAATATGGGCCTAAGAGTATCATTATTTATTAGGTTAGTACGTTGGAAGGAAATCTTAATCAAAAGCTTAGGAATTTAATTTCCTTCTTCCCACTTTTTTAAATTAAATTTTTCATAAAATGGTAGCTTGAGCCAGGTGTGGTGGCGTACACCTGTAATCATAGCACTCGGGAAGCTGAGGCAGGAGGATCAGTGCAAAGTTGGAGACTAGCCTGGGCTACAAAAGTGAGCTCAAGGCCAGCCTGAACTGCATAGTGAGACCCTGCCTCAAAAAAAAAAAAAAAATGGTAGCTTGGTATGGGTTAGTATAAATCCTGGTTTGTTATGTAAGACTGGTTAAGTCTTGGAATATTTAGGACTGTGGAGTAGAAGCAGCTGAAATTATCTCCATGCATTGCACCAGTTTAGAAATTTAGCTCCAGCCATGTTAGCTCACAGGATGGACAGGGGCACTTTAAGTCAGCTCAAAATGAAGAGTGCCACTCCCCTGTCTGTCACAGCATTACTCATGACTGCCAGGACACAGGACCCACTGAGGTGTCCATTATTGGACTAATAGATAAACGAGATGCTCAGAAGGGACACTATCGGACCACAAAAAGAAGGAATTTAAGGATGGTTTGCTAAGTAAAAATAAGCCAGGCCCAGAGGAACAAATGCCATGCCTGAAAATTAAAAGAACTGAGAGTGCAATAGTGGTTGCCAGAGGCTGGAAAGGCTTACTGGAAGAGAGAGAAAGGATAGAGAGAGAATGCGTAATGGACGCAAGGTGCAATTGGGTGGGCAGAGGAATAATTTCTGAAGTTGTTGTATAGCACAGTAGATGTGATATTTTTATACAATGGAGTATTACTCAGCTATAAAGAAGATACATTTGAGGCTTTTTTAGATAAATGGACACAACTAGAGAACATACTCATAAGTGAAATAAATCATATGCATGTGTGTAAACAATGCATTGTCTCCCTAGTGTAAGAACCTGAAAGAGTAAGTAAAATGCAAAAGGTATGATAGATATAGGGGAGGAGGAAGGAACTGCTCAAAAGGAAAGAACAACTAGGGTGAAGGAAAGGAGAAAAGAAAGAAGGAAGGAAGGAATATATATATGTATATATATTTATACACATGTAAGTACTAATTTCTATTGGCTTATTGAAAGCAATAGTTAATGCTTAATTTTTTTCACCAACTTTACATGCATATGTCTGATAATCTGAACAACTACCTTGAAGACAATCTGCAATATAACAATGATTGTTGAATTCTATCAATTTGTTTTTTGTATTGTTTCTAATTTTTTAATTTAATTTTTATTGTCTTTAAAATAAAAAAATGTTAAAAGACTGTAATGGACAGTATTTCATTTTATGTTTTAAAATAGCTAGCAAAAATGAGTCCAGAACATTCTGCACACAGGCAACAGAAAGGGTTTGCGGTGGTGTGTCTGCCTCTACTAGAACCTGATCATCATATGTTATGCATATATAGTGTGTTTGTACTGAAGTCTCACATGTAACCTATAAATATGACTAATTATTCAGTGTCAGTTAGAAATGAGAAAGATTAAAACCTCTGAAACAAAGATGTTAAGGTTGCTAGTCCTGGCTCCCAGCTTGTTTTTGTTTTATTTAGTCACAGCGAACACATTTTTCAGATTCACAATGCTCTTGGCTTATGTACTTACATTGCATCACAATTTAGTAATGAGAACAGGAAATCTGACTCTTAATTTCAGAGCTTTTCCAACCTAGTGCCTCTCTACTCTGTGGACCACACCTTTGAGGGAGTATTTATCAAGTGTTGCCATGTGTCAGGTGCTATAAAAACCCATAGAAACTGCCATTTGCTAAACACTTGTCACACACCATGTGTTACAGCAGGTGCCTTGCAGAGATTACTTCTTCTCTTGACACCTGTTATGGTGATATCACCATCCACAATTACATAGGAGGAAGCTGAGCCCAGCATAACTTGATTGCTTTTGTATGCCAGGTCTGACCTGAAATGCAGGCTCCTAACCATCCTGCTGCACTGCCACTCTTCCTGGGCAAAAGAATCCAGAAAGAACAAATAGAAATAGCAAAACATTAGCTACACGAGGGAGAGATTTAAGAAAACAAGCAGTTGTGGTGCAATGTAAGAAGTATCTTAGCTGAAAAACCAGCTGGAGGCTTTGGGAGCAGAGGGAAGCATCTGGCAGCGCTGGCCGGCCTCAAGTGCACTGGGAGGGCTGTGCCCCTGCGGGTCCTCTCAGCCTTCTCTTGCACTTCCTCACTCTGCAGACCAAGTTGGTTTGCCCACCACGGGTGGCAGACAGGTGTCTTCTTCCCCACCCCTGACCTTTGCCTTCCTAGTGTTCTGCTCCAACTGCCCCCTTGTTTCCTGCTCACCTGAGTCTTGAAAAGCTTGGCTCCAGGCGCACCCTCTTTCATGAAGTCTTCTTCTGCCCCCTCTGGTCATGCTTAGCTCACTCTCCCTGGACCTCCACAGTCAGGATTCATGATGACTGCCACCATTCCATTGGTGCATGGAGCAAAGCCATCTGGGTATAGTGATACTGTTTCACAGACTGTTCCTTCTCCCACAACCGGATTGCACATTTCTTCAGGGAAAGGCTTTCTAGCACTGTGTGGAATCCTACCCAGCATTATTCACTTCACACAGCACATACTTGTATCTAATGCCTATTGCACTAATGGCTAATGGCTTACCATCTGCTATGTGCTAAATTCTTGGTAATTATCAAATATAACCTTTGTGATAAACCTTTAAGGCAATATTATTAACCTTAAATAGTAACAATAGGTAAATTTACCAGCGGCACATAGTTGGCAAGTGGCAGATTTTAAGTTATTTTGTCTGCATTTAGAGCCCAAATTCTTTACTATGCTTCATGTGTCGTAAGGACCTCCATGCCAGAGGCTCTCCACTGGCAGTGACTGGAAAGCTCAGCTCAAAGGTGCTACCATGAGGCATATAAGGTAAGGCCAGATTAGTATGCTGATCTGTAAAAGGCTCAAGTCAGCAGCTTCAGGCATTGCCAGTTCCGCAAATAACCCACTACTGTGATGGACTATTGGACCATGCATACAACTACTCTCTCTTAGTTCAATGAGAAGAAATATTTGTACCAATAGTGCTTAGAAAAGTTATCATGTCTGCATCTTGTACTCGGGACAACTGCTATGAAGACAGCAATGTGCATTGTATCAATTACTGTGGCAGTCCTGCTCACGTGTTGGGAAACTATCTCATTGTTCTTTCTTATTAAAAGTAACAAAAAAAGGAAAACCAAACCAAAACAAAAACAAACTGAGCACAAACTAGTACTCAGAGATTCAGACCTGTTAAAAATCCTAAGCAGTGAGACAATGGCCCGGTTGAGATTCAGTGGACACAACGAGAATCAAGAAGACAAAAGAATTGGATAAAGTTGTAAAGATGAAAGTCTGAGTTGCAGCTCAACAGGTAGAAGAGGCAGGTGCACCTGATAAGCAAGTCCGGAGAGCTCATGCGTGGTGCGAGTTTCATAAAATTGTACGATGTCAGAGACGTAAAATAAGCAGGTTGCTTAGCTGTTCTTGTCATAGATTAGTAGCTATGTGAAAGCATACATATGTCCATGAACTTCCCTCACTGTAGCAACCACTTTTATACATATACTATTTATATGTATCCTGTAACATCAGGTTATAAACCTAAAATATGCACAGCATCATTTATTTTGTAAATGAACACAGAGGTGAGAAGAATTTTAATGATATGGGCCAGATCTCTATTTTTTATAAGGACACTGAGCTCCAGAGAGGAAGAGAAAGATCTCCATGTCTATGGATAACCACCAGGAGTTTACAGAGACTAAGGAAGGAGACATTTCTTTATGATGGAATTGTCTAATACATTTCCTGAAGTTTCACGGAAGTCAAAGAAACCATGAGATGACATAATACGTTCTTTCCAACCGTGCATTTTAAAAAAGTACTTCACAAGAAATCCAAATGCAAATCACAGCTGGACATGGCAATGTTTATGCTTAGTGGGAACTGAAGTTTACACATGTTGGAAAAGCAAAGTCAGCAGCTGGTTATGTAACTAACAAAACCTTTAACCTTTGGAAAACACGACTAGGAGCCCAGCTAACCAGTGCACATCTGTTGTATAGTTAAGAGTTTGCCCATCTCTCAGGGAAGATCAAACATTCTCAAGGACTCTATGCCATAAACACACTATGTACCACTTGCCTTCTGTTCCTTCAGATTTTTCCTTCAATTACGGACTGTTGCCATAATTCTTTCAGTTACTCACAATGTTTTTACTCCCAAAATAAGTAAGACAAATTATTAACCAAGACATGCAGCCTACAGTGTGGATTTACCCTCTACAAGGTGTGGTCAAAGTTTATGTTTAAAAAAATTATTACGTAAGACACATGGCCATTAATCCCTCAAAACACTCCTCTTTGCTTGACATATACTTATCCCATGATTCCTGCCACGTTCCAAAGCTGTTCTGAATACCCTGTTTGGTGAGTGCACTGTGGTGGCCACTTCCTGTGCCGCTCTGGTTGCAAACATTTAGATTTTAGGGAAGAGCAAGATGTCACACAGGCTGAATCCACTGAATGATGTAGAAGAAGACACACTGTTCTGTTTTCTACAGGCCTGTCTGTCCACTGGGCAACACTTGGAAATAGTGTTCAATATATATACCCCATAAAGACAGGAAAGAGGACCCCAGAGAGCTTAGAAAATGACAAAAACAGTGGGCTAAGTGAATTGGAAATGAGGGGGAGTATTTTATTTATTTATTTATTTATTCATTTATTTATTATTTTTTGTCTTTTTCAGACAGGGTCTCACTATGCAGTTCAGGCTGGCCTTGAGCTCACTTTTGTAGCCCAGGCTGGTCTGGAACTCACACTGATCCTCTTGTCTCAGCCTCCCAAGCGCTGGGATTACAGGCATGCACCACCATGCCCGGCTCATGGGGGAGTATTTTAAAAGGGAATAATAGCAAAGCATCTTTTATTACAATGCTTTTTTTTTTTTTTTTTTTTTTTTGTCTTTTTGAGACAGGGCATCATTATGCAGTTCAGGCTAGCCTTGAGCTCACTTTCATGGCCCAGGCTGGTCTTGAACTTGTAGTGATCCTTGTGCCTCAGCCTTCCAAGGGCTGGGATTACAGATGTGTACCACTAAGCCTGGCTTACAATTCATATTTTTCTTTCTTTCTTTCTTTTTTGTACAGGGTCTCACTACTGACTCATAGTGATCCTCCTGTTTCCTGCCTTCCAACTGCTGGGATTATAGGCAAGTGCCACCACATCCAGACTCCATTGCCAGTTCAGTGCACTCGAGAGTGGGGCCAGCACAGCAGGCGAGCCAGGAACCGAACCCTGGCCCTGTGCTTCCCTAAGCAAGCGCTTCATCCGCTGAGCTATACCGCCAGCCCTTACAATACATTTTTTTTAAAGCTTAAATATTTACTATTTTTGACATGTTCATATATGTCCTTTACACAGAGACTTATGTAGCTAATTTAAGTGTTAGAGTTGAGGAAAATGTAGAAGGAGAACTAATTGTAAGAAATCATGATTTGAGAATGAGCATTTGAGGCTGGCATGAAAGAATCATGTCCTGTGGAAACAGTTCAGTTTTGCCTTGTATAATAATCTGTATAATTCAAGACTAATAATGCGACATTTCCCTGCCAGGGAGGTTTCTCCTCAACATTTTCCACAGCTTAGGCTTTACTTGTTTCTCCTCATGTTTAACTTAAGAGAATTTCACTTCTGTTCTGCTCTTATCCCCGACTGGAGCATTTTGATGCAGGAAAGTAATGTCCAGAAATGAAAAGCAGATAGATTGTCAGGCATGGATTCCAGCCCCGTCCTTAGTCTTTCACATACTACATGCAGTCTCTTATTCTCTCACGCAATTTGAATTCCAAACTGATTTCCATTTCCCACTCAGAAAGTTTTAACAATTTCTCCCTTGTGCCAGATGTTGTATATTCAATGATTTAAATGAATCCTTATGACAGAGTAAGAAAAACTTGGTTAGAAACCTAAATAGCCTGCAAATTGTTTATTGAATTTCAAAACAAAACCGAAAAATTGTGATTATTAGGCTCATTGCTAATTTTCCCCCTAGAGATAACATTTCATGAATTTTGTGATATTATTTTAAAAAATTCAGTAATTAGCTTTCATGGAATCTACTGAAATCATGCACTGAAAAAGTATAGTAATCAGAAATTTAATTTTACTTTGGTGCTAGATCTGATGAACGGCTCATATTTATTTATTCTGGCAGAAGATCTACATATATTGTTAAGAATAACAGAAAAATTTGAAAGGGGATAAAGCCGTAATTTTAAAACTAAATATATATGAGGAGGCCGAAAGGCAGTGTGTGTATGCTAGTGTGTATGGCTTTATTCAACTAAGCTCTCTATTCTTAATTTACTTTGGGCCTTTAGATTTTCAAAGGCTACTGTGAAGATTTTCTGGGTTAGAAAATGTAGCTGATTTCTTTCCACTCTGTAGAACTATACCTTAACCTAACTTTGCCTTTTTATCTTCCTTTTTTGGTACCTGAAATTAAACTCAGGACCATGCACTTGCCAGGCAGGTGCTGTGCTGCTGGTGCCTAGTATTCCTAGCGCCTTGACCTAACTTTTATGTTAGTACTCACACCTAATTTTGTACATCATTAGGGTTTGCTGGAAATGGTTGTGTATAGGTTGTATAGCAAAGAGTGGTGAGGTTTATCATGGTTTATAGATTGTATAACGGGCTTCTACAGAGAGAAATAGAGCATCTATTAGGCATGAGTTATTAACACACTGAATGTTAGAAATTAGAGCCAAGGACATAAGCTAATGTTTATCTACAATTTAATTAACTGAACCATGACTTGATGGCTGTGTGGTTACAGCACATCATCCAAATTAAAAGCTACCAAATACATGACACTACAGTTATGTACAATCATGGGCTGATGAGTTATTAATTCACTGAGATGTTTTAAGGGAAACAAGTGGGTGATCTTAACTTCTTTTTGTTTTTGTTTGTTTGAGGCAGGGTCTTACTATGTAATGTAAGTTGGCCTTGAACACACTTCTATAGCCCAGGCTGGCCTCAAACTCATGCCAATCCTCCTACACCAGTCTCCTGAGTTCTGGGATTACAGGTGTGCATCACCACACCTGGCCAGTGATCTTAATTATACTGCCCTGAAAAAAGAATCAGATGCCAGGAATAGTTTTAGGATAGCAACTCCCCATGATATAGGTCTGGAGGGAGAAGAGGGTCACCTGTGTAGTGGGCTGTAGGTTTCTTGGAGGGTGCTAGCTTAAAGGACCCCAGCTGGTAGATGACGGTCATACTGACAAGGAGTATGACTATAATGTATTAAATAGACATGTCCTATGTAACATTAATAGTTAAGCATCCTCTGTCCCTTCCCTTCCCTCCCCCTCCCCCTCTCCTTTTTACTCTCCCTCTCCTTCTCTCTCTCCCTTTGGGGACCAGGCTTAGAATAATATTTTTCAACAGCTGCTTCTGAGCAGGCTCTATGAGAAGCACTGAATGAGGAGCAAAATTATTCAGATGTCTTTGTTTCAGCTAAGCTCCATTTGTTGAACTAAAAGAGACAAGGTAGTTAAAAAAAAAACAGCAGAAAATGTACAACAGTACGTGTGCTTTGATAATGTTGTGGTTTGTGTCTAGTTGTCCCCTCCCAAAGCCTCATGCAGTCACTGGGGTAGGTTTCTGGAGTTTGTGATTAAATCTTGATCCAGTGTGGGGATTATGGGTGTGAGTGATACATGTGCCCTGGAGCAGATAGCCTGAGTCCAATGTGAGGAAAGGAGAGAGGCTTGCTAGCTGCTGCTGTTGCTCTTCTTGGCTCTTGCTCTCTGCTCTTTTCCACCATCATGAATGGCTGCTCTCTGCCAGGTGCCACTCTGCCTTGGAGCCAGTCAACTATGGACCAAAACCTCCACGAAGTGTAAGCTAAATAAAGTCTTCCTTCCTTAATTTTGCCTGTTGGGTATTTTGTCCGGAAATGAGAGAAAAGTAACTGAGATAATGAGGAATTTGCAAATTGGATCTGGTGTTGACTCATTGGAAACACATCCCTGGAATTTGCTTTGGGGGCCATGTTGGATGTGGTGCCTGCAATCTCAGCCCATATGTTGAGGGATCAGGATCCCTGTATTTGTGTGTCAGCCCCTGCATTGCGTGCTACATGTCACTGCCCTGTTGATTCCTGGTCATCAAGTAACTATTCCTCAGTTACTCACCACTGATGTTGTTATATTAGTAGACTAGCCAGTTATTTGCCAATATGGAGAGTCAAACACTATTGCCATTCTCAAATCATTTTTGGAAATCTGAGTACAACATCTTGAACATTTTACACACAGAGTAGAGCTATAGCTAGGAAAGCATAGATTGCAGAGAGAGATTTTAAACTCAAGATATCTGGTACTAGGATTTTAGCCTGATTTTGTATGTTGCAGAGGGGATTTTTTTCTGTTATCTTTACTGGATTTAGACTATGTTGGTAAAGATTAGCATTATTCCTACAAGATGGGCCTTTGTTAATTCATGACCAGAGAAAATAAAAACACTGGGCCACATCATTTTTTCATTGCTGCCAGCCAAATAGTCAGTCAATAGGTTATAAAGTTCTTGGAATAGTACTGATAGTGAACAGAATGACCCAGTGTTAGTAACAGAAACATTTATATTATAGAGCATCCTTGGAGGTCATTTTGATGGACTTGTTTCATAGTGGGTCCATGGAAGTCAGGGGTCTTTGCCAGGGTCACGTGTCTGGTTTCTGGCAGGACCAGGACTCTCATTGCCCCCCTTCCATTCCCAGGCCACTAGGAAGGGACCCAGCATGCACTGACCATGATGTACATGATAGACAGTGAGGAAAGGACACAAATCTGTTTACAAGGGCATAAGCTGAACAGCAGACAAACAAATACACAAAAATTCCGCTAAAAAGACAAAAAATCCATGTAAAATAGGATGGGAAATGCGATGAGAGGAGTATAAAAGCACAAATATTGGCACTGTATGTCGCTGGGGGTGCCCTGCAGGAGAAGTTTACTCATCATGAGCAGCAAGGAATAATTTAGCACAATTCTATAGGGTGTTCCAGCTAATGGAGGGCTTTTCTCTTGGGCATATCAGACTCATTTAGTAGATAAAGGAAATGGGGAGATTCACCTTCCCAGAGTCTTAGCTTGTAATACTTCAGAATGTTAAAAAAAAAACAAAAACAAAAAAACTTCAGAATGCTTTAAATTAGGACTTACATTTAGTCTCGAGTTGCTTGTCTGCCTGGATCGTTTTTCTGCCAGGAGATCTTTGACTGTATGCTTCACTCTCACACCTTGGTACACTCGTTTGCTGTAGTCTCCTGGGACTTAAGCAAATGGAATAGTCATAACCTCACTTGGATGCAGGGATTAGGGCAGTCACTCAAAGGACTGATTCAAAAACGTAGTAGTGATGCTATTTTCTTGTTGGAAGGAGAGAAGTCTTGAATTTGAGGTGCTTTGCATAGTTTTCTTGTCCTTGATAGAAACTCATCCAAGCTCTACATAAATGAAAAACCATTCTTCCATATTCTACACAACAGTTCTTCGAAACACACCCTTTTTTTTTTTGTCCTTTTTGAGACAGGGTCTCACTATGCAGTTCAGGCTGGCCATGAGCTCACTTTTGCAGCCCAGGCTGGTCTCGAACTTGCACCAATCCTCCTGCCTCAGCCTCCCGAATGCTGGGATTACAGGCGTGAGCCACCACGCCTGGCTAACACACTCTTTATTCTAGTGTAATTTGTCAAAGTTTACTCCAGTAATTTACAATTGATACTTTAACCACAAAATAACAGGATTGGATACAACTTAGAGTAAGGATTTCTTTTTACTACACAAGGTGGGAGTTGGAGTTTCATGATTCAAATTACCAAGAGGCAGTCTGCCTACCCCATCATGTTAGGACCTGTGTGAAGGAAAAGATTGCCTGGATTTTAAAAGATTATATTCTTAGAAAAAAAAAGTAATTTATTCATTGCACTAAACAAATACATTTTGGTTTCACAGTGTGGTGTTGGACATGAGGAGGTACAGCTTTATGTTAAGCTAAGGAGAAGGGCAGAGTTACTTACTTCTTTAACAGACATGCTTTGAGCACTCGCTGAAGATTTTGTAGTGCTTGGCAAGCCACACACATTATTTCACTTGATCAGTTTTACAGTTAAGGGTACCAAGGACTGGAGCTAAAGTCTTTTTTTTTTTTTTCTTTTTCAGTACAGGGGATTGAACTCAGGATCTTGCACTTGCCAGGCAGGCACTTATTCCACTGAGCTGTCTACCCCGCTCTTGGAACTAAATTCTTTTCCCAGGTCTTACATGCTGCCGATACACAACAGATTCAGATCCATTTGCTGACACTAGGGACTGGAAAAATTTCTTACTTTCATGAAGGAGAGGCATATATAGATATTGGGAAAAATGTATTCCCAAGGTTCTAAAATGTATGAGCATTGCGTGTGGGGATGGTAAGCTCTTTGTTCCTGCAGATGTTAAGAAATGAGTGGAGAACTGTCGATTGGACTGGCCTGTTTCAAACAAATATTTTGTTTAAGAGCATTGAAGCCCTGAATTAGTGGCTGAACCACCCACATTGTTGCATGCTTTCCTTTTATTTTATTAGTACGTGTGTGTAACACATAACGTTTGCATTCCTTGTGGGAAGTTGGATTGTGTATCTAGCACATCTTGATTGCTTTTTTTGTTTGTTTATTTATTTATTTGCAGTACTGGAGATCAAACTTGGGACCTTGTGCTTGCCAGTCAGGCACTTGCACCACTGAGCTAGCTCCTGGCCTTTAGTTACTCTCTCTTTTTTTTAACCCCCCTTCTTTCTCTCCCTCTACCATCCACTTATCTTATGATCCTCTTGCTTTATTTTGTCTTAGTCTTGTACACATTCTCAGTACATAATGTTGCCGTTCCTCATGTGAAAGCGCCGCCTGCATACGACGCATCCCGAATCCTTTTAGTCCCTTCTCTCCACTCTCTTTCACTTCCCTCTCACTCCTTTTGGTTCCAGTCCCTTGAGAAAGATCCATCTCCCTACCACCTGCTGTGCATCTTCTGCTCTGCTCTTTATTTAACACTGAAAGTGTTCTGCGGTAGGTCAGATGCTGTCAGCCCATCTTCTTCTTTTTTTTTTTTTTTTTTTTCTTTTTTTCTGTCTCTTTCTGTTTAATTTTTTTTTTTTATTTTTTAAGGAGAGTACAAAGTTGTATTAAAACAGAAAATTACAAAGGATACAGAATTTCACTAAAGAAAAGAGCATAAATTTCACAGTATTTGTCATAATGCACAGTATTATCTTCACATTAGCTGGACAACTGTACTGTGGATTTCTGCTGTTCTATGGAAAGGAGCGGTTAATGCTTAATTTGTTTGGTCTCTTTTTTCAATTCTTTGTCTTTTTTTTCTCTTCTTAGTTTCTTATATTTTTTTTCTTTTTTTCACTTTCCAATTTTGCATGCATATATCTGGTAACATGAATAGCTTCAATCCATCTTCACTGAAGTGTTTCTGGCTTACTACAAATTCAGCTGGAACCAAATTCTGCAGCAGTGTGGTGGCAGAGAACACTGATGTACGGAGGTGCGAGACACACAGCTACAGTACCCTCTGAGTTGGGGTTCAGTCTAGACTATGGCTGGCATGCAAATCAACTTGATAGGGACAATGTTTTTAATTTTAAAAGTTTTATTAATTTTAATAAGAAAGAAATAAGAATGAGACAGTTTCAAAACACATTAGTAGGACAGCCACAATAATTAATACAATGCATATTTTTGTCTTCATAGTAGTTGTTCAGAGTACAGGATGCAGACATGATAACTTTTCTAAACACTAGTGGTACAAATATTTCTTCTCATTGAACTAAGAGAAAGTAGTTGTATGCCTAGTTCAATAATTCATACTAATAGTGGGTTATCAGCAAAACTGGCAATGTCAGACACTGTGAAGCAGTTTTGAGGAGATATACAGGAAAATAAAATCTCAATCCCAAGCTGGCAACACCATGGGAAAATTTTTCTAAAAAAGAAAAAAAGACAAAGGGGAGTCAGATAGCTCAGCAGATTAAAGCACCTGCTTAGGCAGACACAGGGACTGGGGTGTGCCCCCCCGCCCCCCCAGCATGCTGAGACCATGATCGAGACTGGGCATGGTGGCACACACCTGTAATCCCAGTGCTTGGGAGGCTGAAAACCAGGAATGATCACTACAAGTCTGATCTGTGCAGTGAGACCCTGTGGACACCGTGATAAATACATTTAAAAAAAAGTGAAAAACAAAATCTGACAGCAGAGGCAGGTGGTGCCCTAGGGCATAAAAGTCTGAGTGGGCCTAGCCACAAGCTGCTCACTGTCGGAGGAAACCCAACCTTTGTTCCATTTTCTTCATGTGGGAAACATACACAATCACTTCTTAGCTGTCTTTAGAGATTTATAGGGAAAAATGCTATATATATGTATGTGAAAATGTTTCATAAACTACAAAGTTGCATAAAGAACACCTGTATAGGGACCTGGCAGGATGGCTCAGTGGTCTAAAGCGCCTGCTTAGGAAAGCTTAGGTGGCTGCAGGGACCGTGGTTCGATCCCTGGCACCACATGCTGTGCCAGCCCTGCCCTCAGGGCAGGCTGAGCAGGCCATAAAAATAAATAAACAAACAAAAGTTCTGAAGCAAGAAAAAATAAAATAAAATAAAATAAAATTCTAAAAACAAACAAACAAACAAACAAACAAAACTGTATAAAGACAGGAAATATTTAAGTTCCAAGAAAATATATTACTTAATTTAAGTAAAGTCACATGAAACTTAACTTCAGCAAAACAAAATTATTTGAATTTTTTTTTTTCTGGTCTTGTTTGGACAGGCTTTAGTGTATGTATCTTTAACTCTTTGAAGTACAGTACTTCTTTCAAATCAGTCTCAAATATAAAGCATAATGCTGAGGTTTGTTCCAGAGGAATATAAACGTTGCTTCTAAAATTGAGTATGTCTCATCTTATTTGAAAATTCTAATACTACTTTATTTCATTCATTAATATTTTAATGTGTCAATGATAGTTAGTGGAGAGAGAAATGCTTTCAAAACAATTGCAGTGCAAAGTGTTTGTGCAATAGTGGAGATGTGTCTAGGATATTCAGAGACACACAGAACACAGCACTCACAAAATGGGCTAGAGAGTCATGGCCTTGCAGGGAGGTGATCAGGAGGACTTCCTTGTTGGGGTGGAGAGGGAGTCAGAAGGATCTTGTGAAGGAGGAAGTGGCTGGTAGTGGTGATGGCCCCGAAGGCACCAGCATTCCTGGCGTAGAGGACGCATGGGCAAAGGCCTGCAGGTACGATCAGGAAGAGGTGTAACGGAAGAAGGGGTAGGAACTGCATCTGCACAACAAGTGGGGTTCCCTTGCTCGTTGTGCTGTACAGTTAGAGCAGTGTGGACGTCCCACTGTAGGCTGCGAGCCACGAGGGCCTATTGAGTAAGGGAGTGGGTTGGTTCACTTTGCATTTCACATACGCTCTTCTAGCAGTTGAGTGGAAGATGGGTTAGAGAGAGAGTCACGACCCTGGGAGGTGCTCAGGAGGATTACAGAATAAGTCAGAAAGAGGTAATGAGGTAAGATCAGACAGATGTGAAAACTGCTTAGGTACGAGAGGTAAAGAACAGAGAGGACTCCAGGGTGCTTATCAGACTTCACCATGGTCTAAGGACATGTTTCAGAGTCATTTTGACTTTGATGATAATGAAATCAAGAAGGAGGGTGGAGTCCCTTTGGGGAGTATGTGGCAGCATCACATACAGAAAATGACCTGTGTCTGGCCCTCTGGAAGGGACAGGCCAGAATATTCCCAGGGACTGAGAAGCTCAACATCTTGTGAATCCCTGTGACACTGATATCTGACCGCTTTCAGAGGAAGAGAAGAGCCTTATCGAGAGAAGGGGATCAGCGAGGGCCATAGCTCATGGCATAGCACTTCCCTGGCTGAGGTGCTGGATTTGATTGCTAATACCAAATAATGATAATGACAATAACAATAATTTAAAGAGACCCGGAGGGCTGGCCAGGTAGCTCAGTGGACTAAAGCACATGCTTAGGTGCAGCACAGCGGCCCGGGGTTTGATCCCGGGGCCTGCTCTGCCTATCCCACCCCTGGGGCATGCTGAGACAGTGATTGGCACTGGCTGTGGTTGTGATCACCTGTGATTCCGGCTCTTGGGAGGCTGAAAACAGCAGAATCATTACAAGTCTGGTCTACGTAGTGAGACCCCATTAGATCCTGTAGACCTCATACTTAACACACTTTAAAAAATTTTAAAAAATAAAGAGGTATGGGAAGACTGACCAGGGAAGAACAAATAAAATCTGATAATAAGGCATCTAGAGTTCAGAGGGAGACATTTTAAGAAAGATAGAAAAATGATCAGATGCAGGAGAAGGTGCTGGAAGATAAAGATAGAAAAGCATTCATGACTTTCAATCCAGTGGTTGGTGTTGCATTAGCAAGAATGACTGGAAATGTGGGGTGGCTAAAAGCCAGACAGTAATTTCAGGAGAGGAGGTGGAGACACAGGAGACTATTTTTTTTTTTTTAAGTTTGAATAAAAAAGAGAATAAAGAGGTTGAACTATGATTGGAAAAAATTAGAGTGTCAAGAGAAGTTTGATTGTGTTTCTTTAATTTGTGTTTTTATAGGTGGGAAAGAATTGATATTTGAACATGATCAAGGCAAGGAGGAAGAATTCTGGCAAGAAGGAGAAAATGATGGAAAGAGGTTTCAGTAGGAAGAGATAAGTTGGAATCAAGGGCACACATGGATCCTCAACCTGTGAAACTGGAACGAGAAAGGTTGGGAGCAGGGAGCGGAGGAGATGGGATGGTCCCTGACTTAGGCAGCGCCAGGAAACTTAGAGCAGCTGGGCTAGGTGAATGATTCAGGTGCTAGAGGTTAGAACAAGGCAAGGCTGCAAGCCAAACAAACATGTCAAATGAAGACATATGCTAGTGAGCCTCTAACTGGAATCTCTGTTCCCTCAACACAGGCACTGGCTGGGGACTTGGTAGGAACACAGATTCTCAATCTCTGCTCCAAAGTACTAAATCAGAAATAAGCAGAATGGGACCTGGTCTTCTAGGCGATTCTCATTGTCCTCTTACTTTTCCTCATTGCTGAGACAAAAACACCCCAACCCCCAGGTTAAAGGAAAGTTTATCTCACAGTATGTAGAGGTTTCAGTCCCTAATCGCCTGGCTCTAGGATGGGGTGCCATGGCAGATGGGCACTGAAGAGGAGAAATGGTTTGTGGCAGGCAGAAGGCAGCAAGAAGCAAGCAAGTGACACGCAGCCAGGGGCGACAGCAGCTGCTTTCTGTCCCTTAGGGTGGTTAGCACTCACACCCAGAACTAGGCCCAGCCCATCAGTGGGCTGACTCAGCAATCTCACACCCTTCATCGCAGCATCACATCCTCTAGATGTTGCCAGCTTGGAAAAGCTCCACCTGGGATGCAAGAGGTTTTAGGGGGCATCTAGACACAAGCCATACACCGACATCCTCTGAGGTTTGAGAAATGTGCATATATACAAAAGTAAGGCCTTCAGAAGCCTCTGGCTGTGGCCGTGCTGAGTGGGAGTCAACTCTGAACTAAGAAATCCTGGCTGAGTAATAATGAAAATACCTGAGCGACTGACAGCAGGTGTAGATTTAGCGAAGGCTGGGAGGAAGGAGGGGGCAGAAATTGAAGAGCTCCAGGTGGAATCCTTGCTTTTACTGACAGTCTTGTGTTTCCTTTTCTTTAAGGGCTTGGTAATTGATGGCTTTACTCTGAATTAGCAATTTATGTATATAACAAAAAGCCCAAGAGAAATAGGTCTACAGTAAACGGGTTTAACAAATAACCAAATAGTAATTAATATGGGACTAAAGTTCATGAGGTGGAAATTAATCAGATCAAAAGTTTTAAAGTCTTGTCATAAAACAGTCAGTCCCACACAACTAGTGCCTTCCCCTCAGACCCAGACTAGGCCCTGCCCATGTGAGAACTTCTGCTCCCTGCCACCTGGGCCTTTCAGACCCAGACCAGGCCCAGCTTGGGTGTGAGGTTTGGTCCCATGGTCTGCAGCAGGAAAAAGCTGAGTACAGCAGCCAGGCCCAAGCTAGGCACATCTGGATGAATTCAAACTTGGTAGATCCAGATCCTGTAAGCCGTGCTAGATTTAGATGTATGACAACGCCTTCTCTCTTATTCTCTTGATCTACAGAGGTGGACAACAGGCAACTGGGTGAACTAGTCGGCTTGGAAGGTCCCAGTTATATCAAGGGGAGATGATCAGACAGAACTCAGGGGAACTAAATCGAATACACATTTCCAATTTAATATCTGTTTAGCTACACAGACATCTTTGCTCTTACTGTGTCAAATACAAACCCATTAGTTACAAAAGTTTGTCAACTGCTAAATATCACCACTCATTATTAGTGCTCCTCACAGTACCAGTTGACACGGACTTAATGCAACGTATGTGCCATGTGCCACGAGGTATGCAACATCAGTTTAGTCTTCCAGCAGAGGCTCTCAAGAAGATCCTGTTTACTGAGGGAAATAAGGCATCAAGGTGTAAGAGTAGGAAGGGGGAAAAGTCTACTTGGGATGGTTGAGGAAAATTTCATGGAAAGGAATGGGACAGAGTCTGGGCTTGTGAGGGTGTAGACAGAGGAGGGAGAAAGGCCTAGGAGACAGCAGGGCTACATGGACACAAACAGAAGGTGGAAGGACCAGTGCTGTGGAAGGGTAAAGGCAGCATAACCACAGCCCCTAGATCAGAACGCATTGCTATGTAGGGTGTAGACACACTGTGAAGTCCATCCCCAGCTCCGACCTGGACTTTAGATTTGGGTCTCCATCTCTGCTTGCATGTTCAGTGCACTCGTCAGATTCTACCTGCTTGGACCTTCGTGCATTTTCCCGCTCCTGTCTGTTTTATTGAGATCTTCCCAGTCTCAGCAGATGGGAGTTCCATCCTTCTAGATGCTCGGCTCCAAAGCTACAGACTCATTCATCTCTGACCCTTGTCTTTTTCTCACCTATCACTACCCATCCTTCCAAATTGCATGGTGATACCACCCACCACACAGATTCAGAACCTGCTGGCTTTGCTTTGCCTCCACCCTCACCGCTCAGGCTCCATCTGCCGTCTCCTGAGGATACTGCAGTCTCTCTCCTATAGCCCTTCCCCTTCCAGCTTTCACCTTGCCCCACCTACCTTCAACATGGCAGCCAGAGTGATCCTTTAAAAAAGAAAGCACAGCTACGTCCTGGTTCTGCTCCAACTCCTACCATGGTTCCTCATTTTGCACAAAATGAAAACCAGCAGGGACTGGGGAGATAGCTCAGTAGAATAAGCGCTTGCCTGGCAAGCTGAAGGGCCTCACTTCAATCCCCAGTTCTGGAAAAAAAAAAAAAAAAAAAGGGCCAAGACCCTTACAGTGTCCCTCCATGACCCCACTCTCTGACACCTCTGTTTTTATCTATTCCCTATCCTTGCTCCATGACTAGAACCAGTTTCTGAGATGCACCAAATCATGTTTTTCTCTAGGACCTCTGCAGTGGCTACTTTTAGTGGTTCAGCACTCAACTACCCTCTTACTCATAGGCCTGTTCTTTCATCCTTCAAGCTGTGACTCAGATGCTTTTTCCCATAAGAGCTCACTTCAAGTCGCATCTTCCCCCATTACATAGTCCTTGTCTGCCTTATTCCAACTACCTTTTATTTCTGTGTAGCGCTTTTCACTTTATGAAGTCCTTGCAACTTTCCTGTTTAGAGTTTATTGTCTGCTCCTTGCAGGAGTGTAAGCTGTGTAAAGGCAAAAATCTTAGTTGTTCACCTTCTCTAGGTACATTGCAAATGCCAGGGCCTGACACGGAATAGGCTTCTTGGAAATACCCATTGGAAACATTTTTTATTGGGATTAATAATAATAAAGTACCGAAGGGCTTAAAAATCTGGCTGTAGAATTTTTTTTCATTTACATATTTGGTGCAAGGTCTCACTACACAGCTCAGACTCCTAGTGATCCTCCTGTTTTCAGCATCCCCAGTGCTGGCATTATAGGCGTACACCACTAGGCCCAGACACATTCCCTGGCTCAGCATGGCCCTGGGGCAAGGCCAGCACAGTTTTCAGGACCGGGGATTGAATCTTGGTCCCCATGCTTGCCAGAGCAGGCAGTTAGTCCTCTGAGCTATCTCACTGGGCCTTTAGAAATTTAGATAGTCGTGAGTTGCTTAACAAGTGGGACACGTTCTGAGAAATGAGTCATCAGTCAATGCTGTCACTGCACAAACATCACAGTGTACTTGTGAAGATTAGGATGGCAATGGGGTCACCAGGTGACATATTCTAATGGGACCACTGTCCTATCTACAGTCATCCACCGGCTGAAATATTGTGTAGTGTGTGACTCTATTCTATAGGAGATGAAAAACAGTATAATTTTCAACATAGGAGTGTTGTGTCTTTTTATCATATTTCTTGGGAAATTTAGAAAAGGTTTTCAAACATTAATTGGAGGGTAGAAACAAGAGTGAGCTGAAGATGAGGCAAATTATGTTACAGGTGGCTCTAAATGGTGGGAAGGACAAAGAGCAAATTTAAGGGACTTTTTCAGGGGACAACACACATGCGCACGTGTGTGAGCACACACACGTGTGTGCACACAGCGCGCGCGCGCGCACACACATACACACACACCAATAGAATACTGTGATTATAAAGAAGAACCAAGAAGACAACAGAGAGAGTTGGCTTTGATGAGGAGAGGAGAAATCGGTTTTTAATGTGTTGATTTGGAGATCTGTAAATTTTTTAGTTTGTGTTTTTAAAAATTTGTTGATTTGGTGAAGCTGCAATCAAATAAAAATAAAAATACCCGGTAGATAGAGTAAGCATCTAGACATAGGGCAGAGGTATGCATCTTAGAAAGGCCTCCAAAGCTGTGGCAATTGAATTGATGAGAGTAAATGTCTTTGCAACCAGAGAAGAGTGGATGCCCAAGCGCACAGCCTTGGCACATGGCTACAGCTCAGATGGCCAGGGCAGAGGGAGCAGAGGCCAGGAACACTCTTGTACTGAAGTAGAAGCACCATGGAAATTAAAAAGCAGGACAGTGTAGAGAAAGAGGAGTAACCAGCAGCATCGTGCACCTGGTGGCCCATAGGTGCTTGTGATGTGTGACACCCCTCATCCAGCATTCCAGAATATATGTGGTTATAACACACCTTGTAGAAGTCGGAGAAAGGCCAGAGCCAGGAAACATGAAGTGGTTTAGAACTAGAGAAAGAATAGTTCCTTGTTTTGTGGTACCAGGGATCAAACTTGGGACCTTGCGCTTGCCAGGCAGGTGCTTATGCCACTGAGCCATCTCCCCAACCTGAGAATAGTTCCTTATGAAACAAGGATGAAGCACCTTTGTGGGGCTGCTAGGGAACCCAGGTGGCTAAGCAAATGAAAACAGTAAGGGAAGCCATGCTCCAAACAGTGGT